>CAIGRB010168695.1:10025-26979 GCA_903798255.1 Fraxinus quadrangulata
AATTGCGACTGCCAAAAATACACCTCTAGGAAATTAAAAACACTCTTCAACTAGAGATGTTAAAGAACCCTACCTTGCGCCTTCCAAAGTAGCACCCATCAGGTTCAATAGACCCAAAGAAATCCAGCTTCATAAGACACCCTTTCGACTTGTCATAATACAACCCTCTTATTGGAAATTTGTGATCGTATTTAAACTTCAAGCAGCTATCTGGATATCTAAGCTGAAAAGAAATCAGAGATAGAGAGAGAGAGAGAGAGAGAGAGAGAGAGAGAGAGAGAGAAAGTGTGTGTGTGTGTGTGTGTGTGTGTGTGTAGAGCAAAAGAAAATAGAGGGAGATATAAGCCCATGTTTGGACTCCATTTTAATTTAATACTTTTTTTTTCTTTTCTATCACCTATTTTTAATAAAATAATATTATACGTAGATCCAATTTTTTTTTTCTTTTTCAACCACACATTCTCCAAAAAGTTACGAGAAAAAATTATCCAAAGCCTTACTTATGTATACTATTAAAAAATGAGGATTAGTTTTAATTTCACAAATCAAGTGAAAATGAAAATTTATTAAATTAATTAATATATGATTAATTTATTTTTCTCTCCCTAACCATTTCTCTCACTACTTTCTCTTTCACTATTTTTCTCTCTAACAATTTCTTTACCACCTCTTTAGAATAGGAAGCACCATTTTAAATTGAATCCCTGCAACAATCTATTTGTCCCAAAGGTTTTAACGATGACATAGATCTGAGGTGGATTTGAGGTAGAGTTTATGAGAGAGGTTGTGGATTTGAGGTGGTGGCCGACTTGGGTGGTATCGACGACGGTAGAGTTTTACGTTTAACAAATCAGTTGGTAGTATGGAGGGGAAGGTGAAAGTGGTCGTGGTATATTTCATAAAATCTCAGCATGACTGTGTGTTTTATGTTGTATGTAAATATGTTCTTTTAATAGTGTATGTTTGTGATCAAGTCTGTGTATGATATTATTTGTGATAGACCTGTGATATTTGTGATCAAATTTGTCTTTATTGTGACTGTCGATGACAATATCAGTATTTAATTATGATTGTGTTTGATCAAATCACTGTTAATTTGGTCACATACAGTTACATTTAAGACAAATATGGTCTCAAACAATCACAATAAAGACATATTTGATCCCAAACTATCACAATTAATACAGATTTGATCACAGTGGGTCATAGTAAACATACAATGAAGATAACACAGGTGTATTTCATTACTCCACTAATTATTTTATAAAAATAGGAATCAGTATACTATCTAGTCACCCATCGTTGCAGAAAATAATGGAGTCTTTAATCCTCCAACTCCACGACATTGCCATCGTGAAGTTCAGCAACTTCAAGCTTAAATTCGGCATCTTCTCCCCGTTCTACATCGATTTCCACCTCATCGTCTCTTACCCTTCCCTACTCAGCCAAATTTTCCAAACCCATGTTTCCGTCATCCCGTCCTTCACGAAGTATGATGTCGTTTGTAGGGTATCCTACATTGTCCTTCCCATTTCACCTGTTGTACTCATAGATCGATAAATGTGAAAATATTAACATTTTTCATGTATAAATATGATTAATTAAGATCTACAATTTAAAGAATAAGGGGTGGATGAGATTGGAGTGGGGTGGTGGAAAATGGTAAAATGGAAAGTGGGTACATATTTCAATTTTGAAGAATATGGGATGGTGGAAAATGGTGAAAGAGAAAGTGGGTGTCCAGTGACAAATTCAGGATTTTGAGTGAACACGGGGGGTCATTGACAGTTGACAGCCGCAATAATAATCAATACCGTGAATTGAAAATAATTATATTGACGAGTGTGTTTTCACACTAATGTTATACTAAATTAACTTAATTATTTGCCTAATCTTTGAGGTTATAGAACGTTTTTAATTTTTGTATTAGTGTTATTTTGAAGCTATGGTGATTAGGTGAAGAGAGAGGTGTTGAAGCATGCCAATGTGAAATTGGACAAAAAAATAGCTCTCAAGCGCCACGAAGGAGCGCTGAAGCGTTGTAAGAAGAAATTGAAATTGAGGAAAAAAAATGGCAGGAAAGCGCTGCGCCTAGGTGCTGCCCAATACAAAAATCAATAGAATTGGGGTTCCACACTTTGCAAAATTAAGAGAAAAATACAAGATCGAAGAAGAATTCGCGAGAAGAACTACATCAAGGATTCGACTTAAAATCAAGGATTTGAAGCGGAGGAAGCAATAGCTGATTCTTTTTCATCTTTATTATCAATTAAATCCGGTGATATATTCGAATATTGCTATTTATTTCATTATTTTATTATGTTTAGTTAAATTTCTTATTAGGGCAAACAATGTAATTTATTGAGACCCCTTAGTTATTTAATTCAAGAATTTTGAGTTTTATACTTCCTTGTATTGATTCTATTATGTATGTAATGCTTTGAATTATTTGGCCAATAATTTGATGATCCATTGAGTTTCTTACGAATCGAGAGGTGAGTTTGAGGCTTAGAACGTGTAATAAAATTCGGTAACAAGGTATAACATGTAGAGATACCTATATTAAGTATTGTGGTCGCTATATGAATTTTCAGTGCCATAACTCGTTTAACTAAGGGTAATTCGCATAGAGATATGGAATTGAATTAGTTGAATATGCTCAATGATAACTCGAAATGGATAAATTGAATATCGTAGGAGAATTCGATCGAACACTACTTTATGCTAGAATCTTGAATTGGGAACGAATGTGATCAATAGATGAAATTGTTTTGCCCTAATACATTTTACATACGTGAATTTTCGATCAATCATTGTTTAACACTTTATTATAATTTTCATCAATTTAGGTATTTACTTCATTCTAGAAAATCAATAATCACAACAATATCAATTCTTTATTTGTTTACTTTCATCAAATAGAAGTAGAAAAAGTAGATTAAGACTAGAGTATAGCTTTCGTGGGACCGATAATCCGAACTCAATAGGTCTACTATATTAACATGTTTCACGTGTAAATATGATTAATTAAGATCTACAGTTTAAAGAATATGGGGTGGATGAGATTGGAGTGGGGTGGTGGAAGATGGTAAAATAGAAAGCAAGTACAGATTTCAATTTTGAAAAATATGGGATGGTGGAAAATGGTGAAAGAGAAAGTGGGCATCCAGTCACAAATTCAGGATTTTGAATGAACACAGGAGGTCATTGATAGTTGATAGCCGCAATAATAATCAATATCGTGAATTGAAAATAATTATATCGTAGTTCGAATTGCAAGTGTGAATGTGCATTATCTACCCGTTTAATAATATTTAATGTGTAAGAATTTCCAGTCTGAAAAATGGATCCAATTACTTATTTCAAGGTTCAATTTGTTAATAATATAATTATAACAAAGAAAAAAGACTATTTCATAGTTTAAATATGACAAAAAATTTGTCGTTGAATGTGGGAAGAAAAATTAGTGTCAATGCTTATCATTTCTGCCAATATTTTTTTGCTGATTAAATATTCTCTAGTGACAAAATTAAAACAAATGCGTTTTTGGATTTCAGTAAATGTCAACTGGCAATTTATTTTTCTTCTTCGCTATTCTTTCTCTTCAAAACGTAGTTATCATATTCGATCCGATTGTTGACCCGAACAAATTATCGGAGTATCGAATCAGTAGTTCAACAGGTGGAATATTAGTTTAATTGTTGAGTCATTAAGGTCGAAATTTAATTTAAAAAATTTAAAAGAAAGAGAATATATCTATTTTATATATATAATGTTAATATCTATCAAATGACATAGTGGTTAAACTTTTTAAATTCTTAAAAGAAGTCACATGTTCAGATCTTCCTATGCCCGTACTCCAAAATGGTGAAAAATATTAAACTAAAATCATTTGTATAAAGGATTGCAATTGACACAAAAAAATAAATAAATAAATAAAAGTGAATGCCGACGGATCCAGCACGGGCGGCCGCTTGTCGAGTGCTGGAGCCACTGTGGGTACCGATTTCATTTTTGAAGTATATAGGATAGGTGGGGTTGCCATGAGATTGGTATACAATGAATGGATTTACGGGTGGGGGTGGATGTATATACAAGCATTAGGAATGATCTAATGAGCACCTAGTTCATCTTATTTTAAGTACCGATGACATATCATATTAATTTATTGGTGGATAAAATTTTGGTGAGTCTCAACATATATAAAAGATTTACCACTTGTTTTTTGAAACTATTTTATAAAATTGTTAATTATGAAATGTGATTCTTAGACTTGTAGTTGTGTATTTTTTTCAAATTATTATTCCAAAATGTATTTTTTCGAAAATCTCATTAAAATGAAGCCCAAATAAGGGCATAGTCACGTATCTTTTAATGAGTGTGAGTGGGGTGGAGGTGGAGGATGGGAGGTATACATGATTTTTGAAAGAAAATTTTTGTAATGATTATTGAAATGAAAAATTTAAAAATAGGGTTTGAGGTATCTAACATTGGCGTAGCCCACTACTAAGAATTTCAGCCCAATTGGGAAAACTTTTATATGAAAAAAATCAACTCTTGAACTAAAATTCTAAAATGGGTCTAATTATTTCTGAACATAGGACAAGAAAACAAAATTTAATAAGAAATTAACTTGTTTCTTCCTGTACCTGCAAAGAACAAAGTATAGTTTTGACTTCAGAATCTAAATCTCAAATAAATCCCTCCTGGCAGGCTCATCTACTAATTTCATAACCAGGTAGTCGAAACCAACAGCAAAGGCACAAGTGACATGGTAGCTCGAACCTAGATGAACACGAACACAATGATTAGGTGAATTGTGAATGTCCTGACCATAAGTGTAACAAAGTGAAACGTTCAATCTCAACTCTAGTAGGAGCCTGAGACTTAAGATTGAGAAAACTTCGCCTTAAACTACGGGAAGCCACATCCTCTGTGAGACTCAGATTCAGCTCGACACATAATAACAATATTTTATTTTTCCTTTTTTTTTTTTTCCTAATTGTCCAGTTCAACCGAACATGACAATATAGTTATTCAAGCAAAGAAAAATACAACTGTAAAAAATATACTTCGAACAAGTAAAAAGAAGAAAAATATTTGAATTTATTCGTGTGTAGTATTATCAAGGTGCAAATGCACAAAAAGAATAATGAACCCTACCCACGGGAAGCAGCAGACTTTGACATTAATGAGACGCCAATGGGCCTCAAAAATCAATCAGCTGTTAAGAACAACTAATGTCAATCAACAAAACTAACCTAAAAACCTAATATCTGCTGCAGCACGGAGAAAGGTTCTCCTGCCACCGAGGCAAAAACAACCCAGCCTGAGAATCAGTGAGAGTTATCACCATGCAAATTGCCCAAATTTCGAGCCCTGCACAAAGAATGGCTTCTTTAATCTAAAATGTTGGTTAGTTTTCATCATTTGCTGCTCCCGGGAAAGAAATTTCTAGCTTTTCCCTGTTGTTAGATCCCCCAATTAATGAATAAGATGTCAGCTATGTCAGGTTGAAGAAGATGCTCCAGAGGCAGGCTGCCCTTCGCCTAAATTCAATTGAATCTGCCATCTAAAAATGATGGACCTCTGACTTTGAGTCGCTTCGCAGCAAGCTCTATTGAAGGAGGTTCCCTCGTGTTTTTGCTTAACTCGTGCTGCAATCTATCATTTCTGTGCACTTCTCCATGTTTACTTGTTGCTTCCTCATTTGCCGTTTTCTTAAACTTAATGGAGATGGGAATGCCACTTCCTCTGGCTAACTTGTCCCTCGAAGCACCATGTGAGGCTTCTTTTAATTGAGTTGAATTACGACTCAAGTCACAGCTCAGATCTTCAGCTGTTGAACAGTCAGCTGATGTTAACTGCCCATACCGTCCAAGTTGGTGTTTCTTTAGCCTCTTAAAACCCTGAGACAATAAAACAAGCAGATTAGCATAGCTAAAATCCAAATGGATTGAACAGTTCACTCGAAAATAATCACTGGAAGGATAAATGAAATCTTATACTAGATGTGGCAAAGAAGATCAGCTGTAAAGAAGTATAATAGCAAAATTCGGGAGCATAACCCAAGATTTTATGATTTTAAATTTATGTCATGCATCCTTTATGCTGACAGAAAAATCCACAAATTATTTGCTTACTAACAGACCGAGTGCCTTTTAGTTAGTTCATCAGCTGTATGAGGAAACATTTCAATGTGTTTACCAAACCAAAGGTATCATCAGATCACGGCAGAAAAAATTCAGCATGGTAATAAAAAGTTCTGTGCACCAGTCGTAGCCCTCAGTTTTAATGCTTACCGTTGGTCCCTCGTTTATTACGGCTTAGTCAATCTTAACCTTGTGGGTAATGAGATAAGAGTAGTTTTTCTTTCCCAACTATAATTCTCTCCAGTAACTTCAGGAGTTCTAGTGAGATGCAATATGTGGGGACAGATAACTCTAAAGAGCAAAAGATTGATGATCAAGAGGAACAGAATTTGAAGAAAAATTAAAGCTATATGGACACATACAAGCTTCAAGAGTTTGTGGTTACAATTCAAGCTAAACAGATATAATGGAATCTAAAAGATAATGCAGGTAAAGAATTTCAGAAACTGTTTCCTTATTTTGGGAACCAGCTTACCTTTCACAATCAGCATGGATACAGCTTCAAGAACTTAAATTTACAATTCAAGCTAAACAGAAACAACGGAATTTAAAAGATAATGCAGGCAAAGAACTTCATTTAGTGTTTTCTTACTTGAGCACATTAGCTTTCAATAATGGAAATAACAAAATGTGCTTTTCGTAGTACATTTCTTTCCTTTCCATTTGATACAAGTTGTACATAAGCAAACAAGTAAATTGAATCTGTCACTCATTTTTGAGGTCATAATTCTGTTATGAGAAATTGAAAAGTAACATTTACAAGCAAAACATATATTTAGTATGCTGTACCTGATGTTCAGAATTAACACAGACAGGGTTCTGTGCATTTCTCTGTTCTGCTTTGGTGGAAGAACGCCGCTTGACCCTGAATATTTCAAAATCAGACTCATCACTTTCTTCATTACTAGTTCCGAAATCTGTCTTCTGAATACCTTTCTTCTGGGAACTAGCATATTCACTAGCAGAGGATTGTGAAACTTCACGAACACAAGTAAAGCAATCTCTAGAAGACATTGTCGATGCAAGATTTCCAGAGTTAATATTCCCTTGAACCTGCAGGAACATAGAAATCATAAATTGATTAGGATAACATGCTAATAATCATTTTTATCCTGTCTGAAGCAGAGTTATTTATATAATGTCATAACAATGGAGAAAGCATCATGGAAATGAAAATAAATCTTACACTGCCAGTTCCGTAAAATCTTTGACTTGACTCTGCAACGATACCGAGGTTTGATGAAGATAAAGAACCCAAAATGGAAGCATCCGAAGTTTCAGTCTTTATATTCTCTGTGCCAGTGAACAAGGTAGACCGACAGGGAAAACTGTATGTCTGCTGCTGTATTTGGTTCTCAGATTGGGGAATTTCCTCATTGAACTCCAAATTAATATCACAGTAAGGGAGATAACCATCATTTTCAGCTCTCGAGAACATTTTTGCTAGCTGAACTGAGTCCTCACCATTTCTATCTTGTTGAATCTCATATCGTATATCCTCCTCCTGCTCAAACCGCCTAGCTGCTGCTTCCAAATCTAAGATATCTTCCCTCACACAAAGTGTTGGATTGCCTCCACAGGGTAAATCTAGAGACTTTATATCTGGTATGAATATCCAGAGAACAAGATGAGCAAGATGCTAAATATACAAGGAGAAGATATCAATAAAAACATCCAGATAGTAGCACTGGGAATGGAATTACCATGGCGAAGGCACACCGGATGTGAGTAGCAATTGCAATTCACATATGCTACATAACAATCCCGTTTGCACATGCTGCAAAGAATTGTTCCATGGGAAATAAAAGAAACATATGTACAAGCTTTCCATTTCATTAGACTCCAACGAGCACGATGCTGAAAACGAATCAAATTTACAAATGAAATTTTAATACTATTCTGGGAAATCAAATCCGCAGATGAATAATCTGGGTCTTCAAGTTCCAGATTTGTATAAAGCTGCATAGCTTCTTTGCAAAGAAGCTCCTCTTGAGGAAGGAGAGGCATCCTATTAAGTAGAGCATAGCGGCGACTAGCAATGGATCCCAAGGGAAACCAATCACCGGTTGCAAAGTTGACAGCTTCCCCACAATTAAAACCTGCGAGATACAACAGAGCAACAACTTTATAAGAGACTTAAGGACAAAAGGGAAGCATGTTGAAGGCATAAAAACTTGGTTAAAAAATAACGGAACATATGGAAATTATTTCTCATACCATGACTAAATCCAGCATGATATGCTCTAGGGAAAGTTATTACAAATTCCCCAGGCTTCTGTACAGCTTTGAAAACTGGAACATCGTGATCCAACAAAATTTTAGGAGGAAACAATGTTGTTTTCCCCAAAAGCACGTCAAAAGCACCATCTTCTTCATTTGCAGATACGATATCGTGAGTGTACACATGCTCCCTTACAACCTTTTCAAAATCCAAAGCTGCATGGCCAGGAATGCCATACCAAGTTTTTGCTGCCCCACAGTGATGATAATTGATGCTGCACATGGATGTGAATAGTCACTACACTGAAAGGCTAAAACGTGTATATTCAAGTGCATAATGGCACATACCTATACAGGTAATGATCTTCCACATGCCAGGCAAACATGCTAAACAGCATTCCTATGTAAAGCATAGGTTCAGTAACTCCCTGAGGCAAACCAAATATCTGTTCAGCACTAGGGAAACATGAAATTAGAAAGTTCCAAAGGATATAAGAATCAGCTCATTACCGGGATTGCTGTATCTAGAAGACGCAAAATAGATTTAGGTAGCCGAGAAAGTTTCTGAAACCAATTAAAAAATATATGTTACACATAATTTGTTTTCCCCTTTCTTTTTTCATTTTTGGGTTGGGGCAGCTGATATGACATAAGTAATCCATATAAAACTAGAGAAGTGTACAATAAATTAAATACACACAAATTTAATCCCTCAAGGCAGGAGTGAAGATTAAAATGAGAAAATAAGATAAGCAGCAGTAAAAAGCAAAAAGAAAAATGTGGAGAGACAGATTCCTGATGGGAGAAACTTAAGGAATAGCAGCCAAATGCACTCGAGAAGGAACTCTCGAGACTTGAAAATCTTAGAACGCGTTCCAAAATCATTTATAGAAGCAGAATAGAGGAGAAAATAGGCACTGGATTAACCTCCGAAATTAATAATATCAGACAAAACACAACTGAATTAGAAAAAGAGTAGACTGCAACAAGTGGTCCTATGAGCGGTAAAATTAGGAGAATAATCAAGAGCGGACATCCACCGACAAGAGAAATGTACTCATTGTGTTTGCTAAGAAGTATCCTTGTCTAAAAATTTGACCAAGAAGTTCCACTGAAAAGAACAAAAGAGGAAAAAAAATAGTTCTGAGATAAACACCTTCAGATTCCATTTGCTTTTTCCAAGCGGATCGTTTGGAGAAGATGAAAATGCACTACCATCAACATCACATGCATATTCAACACTTTCTGTCTTTCCACAAGCTATTTCTTGCCAAAATTCTTTCTCCAAGTAAGTTGAAGGAAGGCCTCCAGCACTATGATATCTACGAGCAAATTCCTTGTTCGCCATTTTCTCAAAATCCCGTAACGTATAGTTTCTGAAAAAAGAAGACAGTCGAGCCCAAAACCAGAATTGAAAATTTTGTTTGCAGCATACATATATTAAGAAATAGAAGAAAAAACTGACCTTCCGCTCATGAAAAAGGTGACCTTGTCATCGGTATCCCATTCAGCCAAACGAAGAGGTTGTACCCGAGTTGTAAATTTGAAACCAGCTTTTTCTTTCATGAGAACCACACCAGCAGGAACAGATGCAAGTACAGGGGAAACAATCTTGCAAATGCCTAAATGTTTAAATCAGAATTCCGGTTAGTGAAAGGTCAAGAGGTAAACAAATAACAAGCAAAGTGACAAGGACAATGAATAGACATAGAGGAACATTGATGCATGTTACCAATGCTGCTATACCAGACTAGTAGAAAGGTCAAACAGGAGACTAAATTATACAAATATACCGTGGATAAATTTATAAACAGAAAAAAATAATGCCATAATGCACTTAAAAAATGTAAGTACAATGCGATTGCCATCAAACTAACATCAGATCAGTGAACGCTATCTGTTGATAGAGTAAAATATTCCATCCAGAGTTACTCTATTCAACCCATAACATAATAGAAGGCGACATTTACCATATTTTGATGCTTCTGGAGCTATCTTTTGCAGATAAACTAAAGGATCTTCAAACTCCTCTTTAGTCGGGTAGTATATTGGACACTCCGAAATTTTTTCAGTCCATTCAAGATCAGAAGTGTCAAACTTCGCAACTTTGCGCTTCGAAAAAACATCTTTATCACTTGAAGCAGCCCCAGATATTGAAAAAATATCTACATTTGCATGTAACCTCACACCACATGGTGCGGAAGTTCTTAAAGAATCTCCCCCGCTTCTACTCCTCATGTTTCTGACACAGATGGAATCATATAAAGTATCTGCTTTCATCCGCTGTAGCATTTTTTGATTCAAAAATTCCAATTTATCTTCCCTCGATGAACAAGTCCTTCCTTCCACCTGCAAAAATAGTAGAACGTATGGAACTTGGAGGTGAAGATCAAATAATATATTCAAAAGCGTCAACTCTGTCCTTTCTAACTCTTCTCAAGGCTAGACAAATGACTAAGAGACTAATAAAAATATACACGAATCTGTATCTAGATTGCCAGAAATTAAAACCCTTGCATAAACTGTCATGTGAAAAACAGCCAACAGGCAACAAAATAGAGATATAAATTTAGGGAACTTTGTCACTCAAAAAGATACAGAAACAAAAAAATATTAAAAATAGGAAAGATTAGACTCCTCCGTTGATTTCTAGATACTGGAAATATCATCCTCTGATTCTTCTCATTAAACGCGACAGTAGACAGGAAGAATTGCACCAAATTCCAAGCATTGGACTCAGATTCTTAAACAACTTGCTATATAGCAGACACTAAAACACTAATCTCTACAATATGATCAAAACGATTATTTAAGCACACAAGAATGTCTTCCATGTTACAGAAAAAAACATTGTAGGACGAAGAAAAATGCATAACCATTTCATTCCTTTCATTAGATACACAATAATGTAGGCTCAGATTGGAGATGAGAATCTACAGAAGGCTGCTAAGAAAATTAAGTGGGTTGTATTTGAAAGCCACCTTCTCCCCTATCAATTAAAACAAAATCCCAATTTCACCGAAAGAAAATCGTAAAAGTCAAAATATGAAGCAGTCCAAGAAATCGTAATTTCAGAATAGCCAATCTGCCATGGGTGACCAAAAATATGACTGAAATTCTGGAAACCAAGGCATATATATTAAATAAACCAAATCATGAAATCCTAAAAGTTTTCCTAAATTAACCCAACGCTCGAAGAAAATATCTAAAAGTTGGTTCAGAAAGTAGAAAATCCATTTTTCTAAAATTTTAAGAAACACACACACACACACACACACACACACACACATATATATATATATATAAGCGTTCACTTAAATTACAAATAAAAAATGTAGGTTTATTCGAAGAGTAGGGATAGCGAAAAAAATTGCCATTCCAAGAGGAAAAACGAAAAATAAAAATCCAGGCACCAAAATAACATTTGTTTATAGCCAATTTTTCCAAATCTACAGTAGCAATAATGCAGGTATATATTAATATACACGATAAACATAAACTTTTTGGTGTTTCTCACATACGAATAAAAGCGCCAAATAGATAACTGCTTTGACAAAACAAGATACCCATCAATTTCAACCAAAACCATAGACCGTTCGAGATCCAAACGATGAAAATCAACAATTTACCTATCGGAAATTACATTAGACGAAAAACCAGATTTATCTTATAAACGTATAATGATTACTACAATATACGCGTACCATCTCATAACGAAACTCTTCGCTGGTAACCTCCGTCTTCTCTAACTTCTTTACTGCAAAAAAAACGCACAATAAAAAGCCTTAAATAAATAAAAACGCCCCAGCCCACGATCCAGGGCTCCAAAAGCCACGAAGATTGTCTTAGGCTTTCCACATTCTCACTGCACCTCCTCGGACCGAGTCAAACTCAGAGATCGGACGATTCCACCAGCCTAATCATAAACTAATAAGACAAAGTGCACTGTTCCCTTCAAGAAGCCGTTCAATTCTTCTGAAAAACTGTTCTCCGGCGGAATAGTAGTTTCCCGGAGATTTTCCGGCGGGATGTAGAGATGGAGTTTTGTACGTATAGAGAGAGAGAGAGAGAGAGAGAGAGTTATCTTGAGAGAGAGAATTTTTAGAGAGAGAGGAACAGTGAACGAAATCCAAACAGGTTTGGCTTTGGTAAACCGAAAACCAAAAAGAAAAGAACGGAGTGGATAGTTTATAGTTTTTATATTTATTCATTCACACCCTCAGCACCCTAAAATTCATTAAATTATAATTACTTCATTTTTTGAAAAAATTAATTTTGAAAAGTACGTTGAATCGTAAGATAAATATTAACTACAAATTTCAACGATCTTTTCGGAGCACAGGAACCAACACGAAAAAAAAGTCAATTAAGATGTCTATAATCAACAAGTCATTTCGAACATTTATATGGTGACTCAAATAACGAGATAGAATTTTAGAAAACATACAGAATTAAGAAATAAATATAAATTATAAAAATCGACAATCTTTCGAGAGATAAGAATAGACAATTGACTAACGAAAGATCGATGAGAAGAGAAAAAGATTCGTGAAATCGTTCGACAAAATTAATTAAGACGTCGGTAGTCATACAAGGTCGTTCGGGCGTATGGGAACTGGAATGAAGAGATTGAATTTTAAAAAGTGGTGTGAATTAGGAAATAGATAATAAGTAATAATTGAATTTTATTTTTATAATGGTAAAAGCAAGGAATGAAAGTGTGAACTTGGTAGGAAAGTGGTAGTTGTTGGTTCAACCAAAACGTCTACAGACTTTTAAACGCCGCCGTTTGATCAATTCTCCGAACTCCCATTTTTACCCCTGAAAGAATCCAAATGGCTTTTCCTATGATTAGTGAGAGAATAATAGACCTCATAGGCTGTTGAAAATCAGAATGACGGTATTACCGAAGAATTACGGGTGTAATCACGTGAGTTAATGAGCACAAGACATCTGTGTGCACCCGCGTTGATTCTTTACGATGGACGGTCATAAAGCCAGCCACAGTATGATTAGAATAGATCAAAGAAAAGACGTGCATCAGAGTTTATGCAATTTGACACGTATAAACGAAGTTTGACTTAACTTTACGCGAAATAACGGACCAGTCCTAGGGGGGTAGTTTTTACTTTTTGTAATAACATTGGGCTAAATATACTTACACTACAATTTTTTATTATATTTTAATTATAGTGAAAAATTATGGCGCGAGTATAATTATCCGACTCAATATATTCGCATCACATTTTTTAATAATTAAACTACATTTTAAATGCATGAAAGGTTCCTATCTTTACACATTATCGTATTTATATTTTAACTTTTTTCGTTGTATTTTTATTCTCAAATTAACGAGCCCCTATTCTATTATATTCCTTTCTCTTTCCCCATCTCATACTTCATTTTCTTCTTGCAATTGGAAATATGGGATGAGGAGAGAACTACTTTTTCAAAAAACTCTTCCAAAGTTTCTTTAAGATTGAATAAAAAGACTCATTTGCATGTTATACTTTTAAATAAGTAAAATAAATAATATTTCAAAAATGCGATTAAATATTTGATTCTCATTTTATAGCACGTTAACAATATTCTAAAAAGAATCGTGCTACTTGTACAATAGGGGAGGGGTGGTTTTGTTGACAACCTCTGACACGTGGGATGTGTGGGTGAATAATTTTTTTTTAAAAAAAAAATACAGTGGGATCCACTATTGTGAGAGGTTGTCAACCGAGATTTCGTACAAGTGGTGTTTTCCTTCAAGGAAAAAGATTATTATTAAAGACGAGATTTTCTAATTAATGAAACCTTAAAAATGAGAATGGGATGAAAAAAAAAAGTGAAAAATATAAGTGTGATATTAAATTAAGGTTGATGACCTTTAATGTAATTAAAGATGGTGTATTTATTAAAAATGTGGTGTGAATATAACAATTCATAAGCAATGTTCTAAAAAATTGCACCTAGGCGCGAAGTGGTCACAAAACGTCTCTTTCCGTGTTTTTCACACTTTTTTTGTTATTATCTTTATTGTTTTGCCTTTTTATTTTATTTTATTTTATGTTTTTGGAGCCTAGGCATGCTTTTTTTCTTTTTCCCTTTTTTCTTTTTTCTTTTTTTTTTTCTCAATATAGTATTTTATAAGTTTATGTGTTAAATAAGTATTATTTTAATTTTTAAATGATTTTTAGTTTGATTAAAATCTAAAAATAATATTAAAATAAGAAAACGTTTTTTAATCCTAGACTCGCCTATCCCGAAACTTAACATCTACGATTCGTCACGATTTACACTTTTTAGAATATTGACAGTAAAGTGACGTGGAGGAATTAAGGACACGTTGCATTATTTGCATAAGGGTTCCAGAGAGGAAGTAGCTACGATTTATGGCAGGATTTCATGAGCAGAGCTGCTCCAATTTTCGGGCTTTCACGAGATAGATCTCTTCACGTTCTCATTTAACAATTTCCTTACTGGGTATTACTTCTATTCTTTTCTTTTTCTTTTATTGTGCATTTCTATTGTATGTTTTTAATTATTATTTTGAAGAAATCAAATATAATTTGTTTTATTAAATGACGAGATCTTATTCATATTTAACTGAAATGTATTAATTAATCCTAATGAAGTACAAAGCATTTCTATTTATGTAGATATGAAATTATGAAATAAAATTTGAGTTCCACCAAAAGTGCCATTGAATTAGAATATATCGAATTTGTATTGACATGAATGAATGTGGATTGTTGAAAAGAGAATTAAAGACAAAAAGTAGACCCATTTTCCAATGCACGGATGATGGGTCGAACAGTCTTTGGTCAAGAAATATTCAACTATCATTCAACTCAATAAATAGCAATGAAGATGTCTACAATAAAAAAAACAGAGAGCTCCTAAGCCTTGTTATTTAGGCAAGTAGCAAAATAATATTTTTAAGAACATAGATAGTTTGACTGACTATCGAAACGACATTATATTCGCATCACAATTCTCTAGTGCAATGGTTGATATAAAAAGTTTGGACATAAATAAGATTTTTTGAGAAATAACTAAAATTAGGTTTTAAAAGTTTCACTAAACACCTTTTGACAACCATGAAAACTCTTTAAATAGTGATTTTTTGAAAAATGTGTGACTAAAATAGGAAAAAATTCGAATTTACGTGCAAATAGCTGTTTTAATTGTTGTCAAACAAGGGCTCAAATTGGTAAAGAAAGATCTATAATTATTCTAAGATAAGTTAACAATTTTCTTGGGACGGCTATATTTCCACCACAAATTTTATTTCGCACACCATATTTTAATTGTAGTTATGCTCTTTAATCTTTGCTCATTATAGCAATTATTTACCTAACTTTTTTCAGTTAAAATCTTATATCCAACCTTTCATTAATTTATGTTTCGTTCTTGATGATGATTTATATCAGTATTTTAATTTCATGCTTTGAATGAGGAAAAAATATCTATTTGCGCTTTTTATTTATTTATTTTTTAAAAAATATTATGGAAAACTACTAAAAAATAAGTTGGTTTACTCAATTTCAACGGGTTTTTGACATAAAACTACAATAAAATACAAAATATGTTAACTAATGAAAATGTTGAACATAAGAATGACACAAAAAATCGTTAGGAAAGTAAGTGTTATAATAAGCAAATTTTAAGAACTTTAAATGTAATTAAAATGTGATGCAAAAAATAAAAATTGTTGGTGAATGCAGTTACTTAATCGTATAATACATTTTTATGGTAACAAATATATAATTTTCAGTAAAGTATCTCCTAAAAAAAATCAACTATCAATTTAGTTTTGTACAACTAAAAATTTCATGAAATATAGAATTAAATAGCATTATTTCTTTTTATTTGATTATAGATAAGTAGTTAAAGTTGAAATGTGGGTCCCAATAGAAAAAATTTGGACGGCTATTGGTTTCTAATGGATAGGGTAAGCCGTAAGGTGGGACTCTTGTTCTTTTGCACCTTTTTGTTTGTTGGCCTAATTATGAGTTTTCAACCGCCGGCTAAAACGAGGAGCCATTGGAGTGGACGAGAAGTTGAATATTCAGCAAAACAACGGGACAACACATAGGGAGGCGTGCTTGTAAATTGCATTTCATTAGCAAAGGCAACTTACCTTAATAGATAGAGGGGGAATATATTCTCAAAAAAATTATATCTAACATGCTCATAAAAAATGTATTAAGTTTAAAATATTGGCAAGTTTCATGTTTATAATTAGGCTTGAGGTGTCTAGGTTAAGAGTGTGTTTTGAAGGAATCAAAGACAGCTCAAGAGGATAAAAAAAAATGTCAAGGTCACTCACTGACCACTCGAGCTCGATCGCATCGGGCCGAGTCCCATTTTGGGGCATGGATCGAGCCCGAGCCTGCTGGCAGCATAAGCAGGCAGCATTTTTTATGTTGCTGGGCAGCATTTTTTTTTTTTTTTAAAACCCGAGCCGGCTCCTTCCAAAAGCTCGGGCCGAGTCTCATTTTTTTCCTTGGGCTCGGCTCGATCCAAAAAAGTTCGGGCTCAGCTCGAGCTTTTTTTTTTTTTTGGGCTCGGGCTCGTTGACATGCCTA
>CAIGRB010168699.1:3847-24061 GCA_903798255.1 Fraxinus quadrangulata
AAGATCAATCAATTTTTAATTCTAATTGAATAGTAAATTGTGTTCGAAGAGTTTATACTAAATTAGTTAATTAAACTAATGATTCAAGTGAGCAATATATGGAGCTTTTGTAACTTAAATGAAATATTATTAAAATCTTGAATCCCCTTATTAATCCGTTTAAATGCAAATCAAGACAATATGTACACATTTTTGTTGATCAATATTTCAAAGTTAATTAGAAGCACATTTCGATGTCAATTGTATCTATCTTTTCATGTGATATTTTTATCTCTCTATGAAAAATACGAATACTAAAGCATGCATTAAAGACACTAGAACATTTATAGAAATCATGTAAAGTATAACGACATATCTCTATTCTCTATTGGACTTTACAATAATTGTTATAAAGCGCTTTCTTTCCTATTATTTCTTTCGAAATTAATAAAATTTATAATCAATCTAATTAGTGATCAAGTAATTGAAAAGTCATTAAATACTATAACAATCGTTTAAGAATAAACATATATTGGGCGTCAAATTATCGAATTTATATTAAAGTATCAGAATAAGGATTCATCAATGCCTTAGTAACAAGATTTCTAGCTTAGCATTGCAAAATTTAAAAAATCATAATTAATTACAAAAACAAAACCAGGATTGTTGATTGATGAAGAAAAAGAGGACGTATTTTGAAATCTTATATCTCTTCAATAATGTCTTGATGAATCTCTAATATATCCTCTTGTCGTCTCTCAAAAAATCAAAGTTGAAACTCCAATTTTTGAAAACTTGTGATTGCCCTTTAATTCTCACAATAACAATGAATTTATCTCTTTGATGATGCTAATTGATGACTTTTGTCATATGGGATGTATATGAGAGGTGTATATAATGTATTATGTTGTTAGGTAAGTCGAAAATTGGTTGAAAATTACGTCAAAATTGGTTTTCAAAAGAGTTCCAATCAAATAAGGAAAGTTGCATTCGCGCAATCATGTTTTTGCCTCTGCACAATCGTTAGTATTTTGATCATAACTTTCTCTCCCGATATTCGATTGAGTCGATTCAAAGTGCGTATGAAAGTCAGCTCAAAGAGCTACAACTTTCTAGAAATAGGATTTTTCCAAGGGAAAATTGTAGCGGAGGTCCCAAACCTTTCATTTTGCTATAAATTATATTCTAACCTTTCATTTTTACGGTCGTAGCTCCAAACCTTTATATTTAACTGCATCCGTGGTCCAAATTACTAATTCCGTCCATAATACCGTTAGTCAACAGTGAAATTACAATTTTGACTTAAATGGACAAATTAAATGAGGAATAAAATGGTATATTTACAATTTTCATAATAAAATAATTAGAATAATTAAATAAAAAAAATCGGTTTGTACTGTTCATCTTCCACAACCTTTCCTTCCTTACCCCCTTCCCTTAACACCTCAACCCAAACAAAATCAAAATCCCCTACCCACGACCAATGTATAAAACCAAGTAAGATGTCTCCCCTGCCTTCTCTTCCTCAATAGTCTCAAACACAAATCTGTGGGTGAAATTGTGGTCGAACTCACTTGGATTCTCACTGCTAAGAAGCATTAGTATTTAATGTTTTGTTACCAGGTCCAAAAATTTGAGATTGTACAACTAATGTATCAACTTGAGCACCAGATGCTGCACGCTCTACACTGTATCCTCCCTCAGTTATACCACTCGATGAGTCAAGATTATGAGAAGTCTTCTTGTTTTATTTCAAAGCTCACACTCCCATCAGAACTTGATGTTGATAGTGTAAATTTGTTTGAAGATTCATTATCAGTGCCACTAGCAAGTTCCTACTAGACTCCATATGTATCTATTCTACCAGATTCATCATCAACTATATTGGGGCTATTTTAATTAGAAACACCAAATGGTGAAGTCTCTTTTGTATTTGTTCTCTTGATAACTGACAATTTCAAGAACACAAATTAATGGTGCCTTTGTCAATAACCCAGGTGGCTGTTGTGGTGATGGTGCCTTTATTTAATTATTCTAATTATTTTATTATGGAAATTGTAAATATACAATTGGCTCTCATTTAATTTGTCCATTTGAGTCAAAATTGCAATTTCACAGTTAAATATAAAGGTTCGTGACCGCGTCAGTAAAAATGAAAGGTTAAGGTATAATCTGTAACAAAATGAAAGGTTTGGGACCTCCACTGCAATTTCCCCTTTTTCCAATTCGAACGTTTAGTCGCTTACTATGCCAAATATTGGTCTTAATTTTCGGCTAAAAATTTAGAATATAACTTGTGCGATTGGAAATTGATTTGTGAAAACAATTGGAATATATTTCATTCATTTTTTACTTCAAATTGCATCCAATTGACCTTAGCAATCTTCAAGTATCATCTTGTAGTCTGAATCAGCTATTGAATATTTGTAATTTGGTCTCCAAACTTTGGACTTCACCATTTTTTGCCCCTTTTCACTCATTTATTCTAATTTCAAGTCCAATCATCGAGTCTTTCCTAATAAATGAAATATAGACAAGATAAGCTATAATTTATCAAAATAACAACGAAATGTTAGTATTTTAAAACCCGAATAAGTGTATAAAATAAAGTTATCAAACATCCCCAAACTTAAATATTTGTGTATCCTCAAACTAAACTATAACTTAACTTAACAAACAAACATGCAACAAAATTTTGGTTAGATAACATGTCGATGAATTAAGTCAAACATTATAAATTAACAAGCTGTTTCAATTCCTAATTCTCGATGGTCAAATTTTTTTTCATCACTCGTAGGATTCACAACCCCCAAACTTTTTTTTTTACTCTTTTTTAGTGTGTGATCTGAGGTAGAATCTTTATAATAACTCCTCACATTCTCTAATTTAGATAGATCTTTCTAATTGCAAGTCAATAATTCAACGAATAAAGATTCTCCAAAATTTGATTGCTTCAACCTCCAAGACTCAACTAGGTTAATAATCCATTGTCAAAGATCTAATTCTCTTAAATAAGTGTTTGGGGGCTTAACCAAGACATGTAGTGCGTCTTCTGTTTCATGCACCTGTTCTTTTTTAGATTTACTTTTTTCATTTTTTTTTCACTTATGTTATGTGCGTACTCTCCATTAAATTTTCTAAATAACCCTTGTAACGAGTTTTTGATCGATGACTCCCAAATTAGATAAGAGAACCAGGTTTTTAGATACCCTTGTAGACTTAATCACTCGATTCATAAATGTTACGAAGAGACATTTTACAATGAGATAGTTTTCTCTCTCTCTT
Organism: Fraxinus quadrangulata; assembly: GCA_903798255.1. Taxonomy (NCBI): domain Eukaryota; kingdom Viridiplantae; phylum Streptophyta; class Magnoliopsida; order Lamiales; family Oleaceae; genus Fraxinus; species Fraxinus quadrangulata. The sequence goes on from CAIGRB010168699.1 coordinate 7,112, forward strand.
TTTCTTTTTTTGCCACGATTAGTGCAATGCCCTCATTACACACTAATTCTCAAAAAATGACATCTAACTTAAAAATTTCACCTAATTTTCATCTTATTGGCATTAGACAATCCACACAAGAATTTACATACATGTAATCTCCATTCATATCCATATCTTCCTACAAAAGCAAAATCAATCCCAAACTATTTTGAATTTGGTCTAAGGATTGTATAATCTAGTAAATTTTTTTGATTCAGCATTTAGGTTCTACTACAACCCATTAAGCGTATGAATCGATTCATTACTTTATAAAGCTAAACTTAATTCATGTTCGCAAATAATATCAAGTTTTTCTCTGATATTTGAGGTAAGCTTTTTGGATCATTACATTCCATTTTTCATCTTGTTAAGCTTTCTCCCATTCGATATCGTTGTATCTTTAAAAGATGAAGGAAAACAAATGTAAGAGTTAAAAATTAGTTTAAAAGCTAGAGTGTGGTTTTGGACACCCCCGAAGCCCTGAAAAATGTGCTACATGTGTATTTCAATGTTTTTTACTCAAATATGTATTTCCTTTTACTAGGCTTAATATAAACATGATGGCCCTTTTATTGAAATAAAAAAAAAATACCTAAAACTAATGTACCCTAATAAACTACCTGGTATGCAATGACATAAAGCATAATAAATAAAAGGGTAAGAAATTAGATTGCCTCCTAATAAGCGTTTAATTTGAAGTCTTTAGCTAGACTTTGTAGATTGGATTATCATGGTGGTTCAAATAGAAATTTTTTGCCTTTGCATTCCTTGCAATTTCTAGTACTGCATCCTCTCTCTATTCTCCACACTCTAATCTTTCTGTCTTCATCTCTACCAAGAATTCCACCAACTTTAGGTTTTCTCTTCAGGGAGCTTTGTAGATCATTTTCATCAATACACTTGAACTCATTGAGGTTTGATGGTTGCTTGGATGGATTGTGTACTTTAAAAATTTCTTGTTCATTCTCCACCCTTAAGGTCAACTTACCTTTCTCTATGTTAATCAAGGTTTGACCTGTTGCCAGGAAGGGTCAACACATGATTATTGGAATATTTGATCTTTTTCTATGTAAAGAACAAAGAAGTCCATTGAGAATATTAAATATCCAACTTTAATGAGTACATCCTCTACTTTACCTTTTGGATATTTGATGCTTCTATCGAATAGTTGCAGTGACATTATTGTTTCATTTACTTCTCCAAGTACTAATTTTTTGTATACAGATAAAAGCAATAAATTAAAAATTGTACTTATATCACATAAAGCATTAAAAAAATATTCTTTGCCCGGTGAAACAGGTAAAGTGAAACTCTCTAAATCTTTGAGTTTGAGAGACAATTTGTTTTGTAGCTTAGCATTACTCCCGGTATTTTGTCTGAAAGTTCTTTTGCCATTTATTCCATTTGATTTTCCAAATTTTTATAGCAGTCCCTTGTATCTACAAAGTCTTATCAATCTTTTCAATGAAATTAGTTGATACTTCGGCCATTCTAGTAAACGCTTCTTCCCATGAGGGCTTATTTTCTGGCTGTTTGAAAACCTGATGGTGCACCTTGAGATGAATGATTATTGTTCCTAGAAAAATTGGGATGATTTCTCTAGCTAGGATTGTAGGTATTGGAGTGTAGGTTATTCTGCTGCCTCAGGTAATTTTGAATATAGTTTACCTCTTCAGCTGATTTAAAAAAATGGGCTACCTACATTGCAATCCATACATTCATGATTTCCACGGCAATGGTTGCATCTCGGCCTAGCTGCTTGATTTGCATTCACTGTTTGATTGGTTGCCCAACTATCTACCTTTTTAGTTAGTGTTGCTAGTTGTGCTGAAATTGCTGTCAATGTGTCAACTTCGTATATTCCAACAACTTTCTTTCCACTTGATCTTTCTGTTGGCCAAAGTGCACTAGTGATTTGTCCCTCAACTTGTCAATCACTTTTGGTGGAAAATATTTACTCAAGAATTTTGGACTCAAACTATTCCAAGTGGTGATGTTATGAGGTGGGAACGTGCTCAACCATTCCCTAGCTGAATCTCTTGGAGTGTAAGGAAAGAATCTCAATTCAGATTTTCAGTGGAACTCACAAAAAATTACAATGTATTGTGGAACATATTGATTATGTCTGTCCTCAAATGAAAATTAGGTTGTCTAAATGCTGGGTAAGCTAAATGTCCGTTCGATTTCTGAATCAAATTGAGTAAAATCACCATACATCAAACTTTGTATACAAGATCCTAAGAAAGAAAGAGAAGAAACACTTTAAATATTTTTTTTCTAATATATGATTATACTAATAAAACAATAAAAATATATATATTAAAGCTAATATAAATTAAAACTAATTTAATATAATAGTCTCTGATGGCGTCAAAAACTTGATCCATTTGATTTCCCACAAGTGTATGACATAGTGAACAAGTAATAAAGTGATGAATAAAATATCCTTTCCACAAGGACTCTATATTCAATATAGGATCAATTAATTCTAACTCTAATCGAATAGCAAATTGTGTTTGAAGAGTTTATACTAAATTAACTAATTAAACTAATGATTCTAGTGAGCAATTTATGGAGCTTTTGTAAATTAAGATGAGATATTACTAAGACCTCGAATCCTCTAATTAATCCGTTTAAATGCAAATCAATAATATGACAATAAGTGCACATTCTTGTTGATCAATATTCATAAGTTAATTAAAAGCATCTTTAGCTATCAATTAAATATATCTTTTCATGTGACATTCCTATATCTCTGTGAAAGATACGAATATAAAAGCATACATTAAAAATGCTAAAAATTTTATACAAATCATGCAAAGCATAGTAGTATATCTCCAATATTTCTCTCGAAATTAATAAAATTCACAACCAATCCAATTAGTTGAATAGTCATTAAATCCTACGACAATCATCCTAGAATAAACATATATTGGGCGTCAAATTATCGAATTTATATTAAAACATCATAGTAAGGGTTCATAAATGCCTTAGTAACAAGATTTCTAACCTAGCATTGCAAAATTACAAGAAATCATAATTAATTGGAAAAACAAAATCTACAATATATCTTCTTGTTGTCTCCCCAAAAATCAAGGTTGAAACTCCAATTTGTCGAAAACTTGTGATTGCCCTTTAATTCTCACAAGAAAAATGTATTGATCTCTCTTTGATGATGTTAATTGATGAATTTTGGTGTATGAAATGAATATGAGAGGTATCTCTAATGTATTTTGTTGTTAGATATTCGTAGGATTCGAAAATTGGTTGAAAATTATGTACAAATTGGTTTCCAAAATAGTTCCAATCGAATAAGAAAAGTTGCCTTCACGTGCACATGTTTTTGACTCTACATAGCTGTCAGTATTTTGATCATAAATTTCTCTCATGAAATTCGATTGAGTTGATTCAAAGTGCTCTAAAAAGATAACTTAAATGGATACAACTTTTCTGGACGTAGAATTTTTCTAATTTGAACGTTTATTATGCCAAAAATGGGTCTAGTTTTTGGTTAAAAATCTGGAATATAATTTGTATGATTGGAAATTGATTTGTGATAGTACTTTGATCATATTTTATTCCTCTTTGACTTCTAATTGCATCCAATTGACTCCTAGAAATCTTCAAGTATTGTCTTGTGGTCTGAATAAACTATTGAATATTTGAAATTTGGTCATCAAACTTTGAATTTTGTCATTTTCCGAATTTCTTGCTCATTTGTTTTTTCTAATTTCAAGTCCAATCATCGAGTTTCTCTAAATGAACGAAATATACATGAGATTCGGATATAATTTATCAAAAGAACAATGAAATATTAATATTTTAAAGCCTGAATAAGGGTATAAAATATATTTATCATTATGCCAAAATTACTAACTGCTGCTCAGAGACATAATAATGTGCGAAGCAAAGACAACTTTTGTTATTTGATTGGAACTCTTTTGGAGTCTAATTTGGATGTGATTATTGTTGGAATTTGGTTAAGAAAAGTTAACAAATGCTGATTTTGTATCAATTTCGACCAAATATTTGGATATGTTTTGATAGTCAAATCACGCAAGTGAATAGACTAACATGTTTTACTCGTCGAGTAGATGGTCGTAGTATATTTGCAATCTCAAAATCAATTCCAGATGAATGAGAAATTGTGGTCCATGAAGAAAAAATGGATTTTCGGCATATAAGATCGGTGCTAGCGAGCGGCCCTTTAGACTGCATCCTTTCATTAAACCTTATGAGTTTTGGGGCTTATATTTTCGGTCACAACCCCTCATCTTCTATAAATTGAATATTTAGATGCTATGAATTCATTCCATATTCTCTTTGATTCTTTTGTATAAAACACTTCCAAATTATTGTTTCTTGCATCAAAATCATTCAAATAGTAGAGAGTTCATTCCATTTTCGAGTTCATTGATTCCTTGGAGTTTGAAGTGCTTCTATTGTAAGGAGTGGATTTTAAGAGATAGCAACAAAAGATATTGTTCTATCTCACCACCTTGAATTTGGTAAGGTTCCTAACCGAAGATCCACCACTGTACAAGAAGGAGAGAATAATAACTAGTTAATTATCGCATTGGATGCTTGGAAGCACTCGGATTTCCTATGTAAGAATTATATCCTAAATGGATTGGACAAAACACTATACGATGTGTATAGTGAATATCCTAAATGGATTGTAAAAAACAATAGACAATGTCTATATTGTGCTAAAATTTGCAAAAGAACTTTGGGATTCTTTACAGAAAAAGTACGAAACTGTGGGCGCTGGCACAAAAAAATTCATCGTCGAAAAGTTCATTGATTACAAGATGATAGACTCCAAAACCTTCATCAGTAAAATGTAAGAATTATAGGTTCTTTTACATGACATACATGTCGAGAATATAAAATTAAGTGAATCATTCCAAGTTGCCGCTATCATCGAGAAACTCTCTCATTCTCGGAGAGATTTCAAAAGCTATCTCAAGCACAAGCGCAAGGAGATAACTTGAAAGAACTTATTGTCTGACTAAGGCTAGAAGAATACAACAGAAAGATCGAGAGGAAGTCTGTTGTTCAATTTGGGTAAGCCAAAGCTAATTTGGTAGAATCCAATTCAAGGATCAATAGAAAGTGCAAAGTCTCGAGTGATGCACCAAAAAGAGACATTGCCAAGATGCTAATAAATTCAAAGAATTTATACAAATGTAGAGAAGTAGAACTTTGTTCAAGTGACTGTTGCAAGCCCAACAAGAATGCACAAGCAAATGTGATCGAAGAAGAAGCATTATCTAACATGATGTAAGATATGAACTTGTCAGCGATTGTTTTTGAATGTAAAAATGTTGAAAATACAAGAGAATGATGGTTTGATACTAGTGTTACCCGCCACATTTGTGCCAACAAGGTGTTATTCTCAAATTACAAAGAACTCGATGGAGAAAAAACTCTTCATGGGAAATTCTACAAGTTTCAAGGTTGAAGAACAATCGAAATTTACATTGAAAATGACTTCTAATAAAAAGTTTATCCTTAACAATCTCCTATATGTATCGAACATTCACAAGAACCTTATATCTGGGTCTATGCTTAGCAAGAATTCATATTGACGTAAAATTTGCCAAAATATTATTTCATTCGGTTTGAAGGACACACTACACCTTTAGAGTTAATACACAACAATATCTATGATTTGAAATTTATGCAAACTAAAGGTGGAAAGAAGTACTTTATTACATTCATTGATGATTGCACAAAATATTGTTATGTTTATCTACTAAGAAGCAATGATACTGTAATGCCCTGACCCGCATGGGCGGAACGCCACTTGAACAATTGTGCCTTAGCATTAGACTTTGAAATTATCTAACATAATAAATTAATTAACTACTCTTTTAACGGAAAACGTAAGCATTAAGTTTAAGATTTTCTTTAAGATTTTTTTTACATGCAGTTTACTATATATAAAAAAAACCTACCAGTGAATTTCCCATGAAAAAATAATAATCTACCTTTAGATAATAACTTGATATTAACATAATTCCAAAAGCATTTATAAAAGAAGAAAATATTCAAACAAATCCATGCATATTCCTATTTTATTACGTGAACAGTAGCAAGGACACATTTACCCAATAAATAAAAGGTTTGGTAGTCTCCCTTGCATGAGATACTTTAAGAAGTAAGCAGGAGAATAATCAGTTTTATCTTCCCATTTTTGCGTGGTAAGTTTTAAAATAACCTCATTTATGTAGTTATCAATGTCGAAATTTCACGAAACTTTAAGGAAAATATAGGGAACCTCTCATAGTATAACAAATCTAAAATTCGGCTTTCATCGGCAACATATGAAGTGTTAAAATATTTTCCAAAATCTCGCTAGCAATAACTAAGATGAGGATGTTTTCCTTTTTTTTTTTATCTCATATGGTAAGTGACAAAATAAATTCATTTGCATAGCTATCGACCTTGAAACTTCATGAAATTTTAATTTAAGGTCGGAAACTCCTTACAATATGACATATACAAAAATTGGCTCCCGTTGGCAACATATAGGGTATTAAAATATTTTCCAAAATCCCTCGGCGTCTCGGTTTAGAAGGTAACCCAGCGCAGTTTACTTAAAAAACATATAAAATTCTACAGACTTCGGATTGACATGATTTCAACTTTATTCAGTAGCTAATCCATGAGACTATCAATCCCCATTGGTTTAGTCCAAATATTCCAAGTAACGATTGAGATATGAATTTTTTAAACTGAAGGCAGTGACTGAAATTTTAAACAAATAGCAACATTAAATCGCTAACATTTTTTTTTTTTTTTTGTTTTAAACGGTGACTTATAAGTTAATTTCTATAACACATAACGACTTTTAAATATAAATTATTCATAAGAGTGTTCTTAAAATAGTTCTACCCATAACGTTCATAGAAATCTATTTATATAAAACAATAGTAAACGTTTCGTAACCAAATTAAAGCATTAAGTCACCGACTTCTCCATAGCATGTTGCATCGTCGTCTACCACCATCCACACCCTAAACAAGACAAATCAACCTGTAGAAAGGGAATTAACCCATGAGTTTGGAAGTCAATAAATATCATTGGTGCATTTCGTTATCAAATTAGAAAAAATCGAACTATAAATTCATACCTTCACACGTAGATGGATTTCCGGCAAAATCCAATTTCTATAGAATTATTATAACATGTAGAGCTAGAGAATGATCATTCATACTTTAACGAAAACTCATAACTTGAAACGAAATAACCACTAGCACATCTACCTTCCTTAATTTGAAACTTTGAAATGGATGAATTTGAACGGTGAATATTGTTTTCCAGACGACACCCGAAGCTTTAAGAATTTGCTCCTCTCTTATGTTTCTCTATCTTTTCAAAATCTTTTTCCTTGATCAAAGTGTGCACTCTTTTTTTTTTTTTTTTGAAACTTGTATACAAATATATTGGAAATGAGATGAGAATGATTTGGAGAAAATGAAAAGTCTAAAATCTCATTTTGTCTAGAAAAAATGGCGGCAACATCTATACCCATTTAAATGAATTTAAAAGTAAGATTTAGGTAACATTTCCTTGCATTAATGTGCTGTTACGTGTGTGTGTGTATATAATACTATATATCCTACCAATTTATGAGATTAATTGCCGTGGCTATTCAACCAAAGTTATGAAACTTGTGTGACTATTAATTGAGGTTTCATTCCAATTAATATAAATGTTTAATTACATGTATATGTATTCTTGCATGTGCGCAAGTATATATGTACTTGTCATTAATTTTTTTTTCTTTTAGTCCCTAAACTTTATTAACTTAACAAAATAAGGAAACAACATAACCTCAATTAGAACTTAATAAACTCTATTTACTTATAGTTCGGTCCTTTTGAAAAAATAATGTGTACCAAATCAAATCTTAAAAGTATTTACTATACATAGAATAAATTTTCACCATCGGGTCCAATCTTTGGGAAAACATTAAATTCTGTCGTACATTATAAAAAAAGAAATCTTTATATTTTATAGAAAATATGCATGATTTCTTGTGAACTTTCATGAGATTATTTAAGACATGTCAAACTAGTATTGGGCTTTCATTTCCTAAGTGGGTCATAATGGGCTAGGCTCATGGTGCTAGATCATCACAAAATAAAAAACTATATGGGCCTAATTTCATTTTTTGGAGGCTTCTACATCCCTTACACCTTAAACAAAATTTCGTCCTCAAAATTTGCCTTATGGTTTGGCGAAGAGTGTTTTTTAACTCTTTTTTCTCTTTCCCAAGTAGCTTCTTCTACTTCATGATTACTCCATTGTACATTGACCAGTTGAATCTCCTTGTTCCATAGTTTATGTACCTTTCGATCCGGTATTTTATTCGATAATTCCTCATAAGATAAATCTTTTTGTACTTCCCGAAATTGATGATTAACCACGTGATCAGAGCCATGCATATACTTCCTGATCATCGATATATGAAACACGTTGTGAACTGTTGATAATTCAGGCGGCAAAGCCAATCGTAAGTCACATTTCCGACCCTATTAAGTATTTCGAAAGGTCCAATATAACTAGGTCGTAGTTTACCTTTCTTGCTGAACCTAAGTACACCCTTTATAGGTGACAATTTTAGAAAAACTTTCTCTCCAACTTCAAATTCCAAGTATTTTCTTCTGGTATCAGCATAGCTCTTTTGTCTATCTTGCGCGGCCTTTATCCTAGTACGGATCTTATCAAAGGCTTCAACTATCCTTTCAATGATCTCTGGTCCCAAAACTCTCTTTTCTCCAACTTTATCCCAATGAAAAGGTGATCTGCATCTTCTACCATAGAGAGCTTCATACAGTGCCATTCCAATAGTTACATGAAAAATGCTATTATATACAAATTCCACCAAAGGTAGATACGATTCTCAATTGCCTCCCAAATCTAGAACACAAGCTCTTAGCATATCTTCTAAAGTTTGAATAGTCATTTCAAACCGACCATCAGATTGAGGATGATACGCCATACTAAAATTCAATTTTGTTTCCAAAGCTCCTTGTAAGCTCTTCCAAAACTTAGACGAAAATCTTGGATCTCTATCAGACATAATAGAGACGGGAACACCATGGAATTTTACAAATTTTCTAATGTACAACTGAGCCAGTTGATCTAGGCTAAATGTCATTCTCATTAGAAAAAAATGAGCTGACTTTGTTAGACGATCCACTACTACCCATATAGCATTATGTTATCTTGCTGACTTCGAAAATCCTACCACAAAGTCCATTGTAATATTCTCCCACTTCCATTCAGATATGTTCAATGGATTTAACAACCCCACTGGTCTTTGATTTTTTACTTTAACTTGTTGACACACTATGCATTTTGTCACAAATAGGCCTATACTTTTTTTCATGTTCCTTCACCAAAATATATCTCGAAGATCTCGATACATTTTCGTACCACCAAGATGTATGGTGTACGAGGTGAAATGAGCTTCTTCTAATATCTCTTTCCTCAAAACTTCATGTTTAGGCACATAAATTCTTCCTTTAAACATTAGTGCCCGATCTAAAACTATTCCAAAATCCTTTCTTCTCTCGGTACCAATGTTTTTCCTGATCTTTTACAAAAATGGATCTTTACCCTGTGCTTCTATGATCCGATCTCTAAGAGTACGTCGAACCACCAAAGTTGCTAAATGAGAGATAATTTGCTCTAGTATTGTAACCACTTCAATTTGCAAGTTTTCCAAGTCTTTGATCAACTCCATCTGAATAGTAGGTAATGATGCCAACTATCCTATTGACTTTCAACTTAGAGCATCGGCAACAACATTAGCCTTACCCGGATGATAATGAATAGTGCAATCATAATCATTCACTATCTCCAACAAATGTCTCTATCTCATATTCAATTCCTTCTGTGTGAAGAAATATTTGAGACTCTTATGATCAGTGTAAATATCGCACTTTCCTTCATATAAGTAATGGCGCCATATCTTTAATGCATGAACTACTGATGCAAGTTCTAGATCATTCGTCGGGTAGTTTTGCTCATGTTGCTTCAATTGACTTGATGCATAGGCAATCACTTTTCTATATTGCATCAGTACACATCCCAAACCTTGTTTCAATGCATCATATATAACAAACCATTTCAAACCTTGGGGTATGGTTAACATGGGTGCTGAAATCAATCGTTGCTTTAGCTCTTGAAAGCTTTGCTCACACTTATCTATCTATTAAAACTTTACTCATTTCCTTGTCAATTGCATCATTGGTCCAGCTATTTTGGAGAATCTTTCTATAAATCTCCGATAGTACCCAGTCAATCCCAGAAAACTCCTAACTTTACCAGCGTTAGTCGGGTAGAGAACTTTTTTAACGCTGATTTTTGACATTTTTGAGTTTGTTCTAATTTGTCATGGGTTCCATAACTATTATTTCTACATGGATTCGCATCACAAACATTGAAGGAAATTTTGATATCTACTTATGATTGGTATGTAAGGTCTGAGGTAAGTCCTCAAAGTAGTCAAGTATCGATGGATTCGGATTTCACAAGTGGGTTTTCTTCTACAAGTCAAGTTAGTTCCACTTTTAGTGCATCTTCTACTCGTATTTTCAAGTTTAAAGAACAACAAGCAGCAAAAGATTTGGTTGAGATAAAAAATAATGTGGAAAGATACTTGTTGGATGCTTGTGAAGATATAGAGGATAAGGAGTTTGATGTCCTTAATTGGTGGAGGGTACATGGAAGTAAGTATAGAACCATGTCCAAACTTGTAAAATATGTTTTAGCCATTAAACTGTCTACGGTCTCTTTAGAAAGTGCTTTTAGTATGTGAGGAAGTATTCTAGATCCCTTTTGTAGTTCTTTAATTGCTAGGATGGTCGAGATTTTAGGTTGCACCCAAAATTGGCTCAAATCGGGGACAAATTTTACATGGAGGATGTGAAGCATTACAACAAATTGGATGAAGGTAATCATCTATTTCATTTGGTTTTTTAATTATTTGTGTTTCAATTTAATTTAGTGTTAATTCAATCACTATTTTAGAATTTTCGGAACCAACAGAGACGAATGAAGACTCTAGCAGCAAGGATAAATAATTCATGCTATCTCAAGCTTTCAAGTAGGTGTTTCATGTTATAACTTATGGATTTTTGTAAGGCACCTATTGATTTTAATTCCTTAATCAAAATTTTTTGATTTCCATTCCTATCACTGATTAAAAGAGGAGTTTTACACTTGTTTGCTAAAGGTACTTTTTTTTGTTTGTTTTTTGCATCACATTTGATCCTAGATTTATAATGAAATATGATTCAAGTTTCCATTTATGATTGTAGGTGAAGGTGATTCAAACTGGATAATGGTAACCACTCTCTCAAATTACTCCAAGGCTTCATTAATTATCTTCGTGGATAAAGAGCTATTGGATGATGATTTCACTATGCTTTTGTAAGATGTAAATAGACCTACATAGAAATATTGGACATGGAACCCTTTAGTGATGCCGTGATGAGGACACTTTCGAAGCATGTTCTTAAAACTATTCCAACCCTCATCAAAAGATTTGGATTTTCATTGACGAAATATGGATATATCATGTTTCAACTTTGCTATCTTTGTTGGTGGAAAGAATTTGGAACATAATTTTTGAGCTAAGTCATTCCAAGTAGTGATACTAGCAATATGTTGTAAGTCTAACCATTCAATGGCTCTATCATGTAGAGTATGTGGGAATAATCTAAATCTGATAGCATAATCTAAAAGCCCTTGATATTTAAAGTGTTGACACATTTACAAAAATCGAGAAACATGTGTGTGTGGATTTTCATCAACCCTGCCATAGAATTAATGTCAATTCTGAAATAAATGGATGACATTGGTCTTCAGCTGAAAGTTCGACTGCCCAATGGGAGGATAAACGATACTAGATTGGCTCTTAATAATTTGTGGAGTCTTGAAGTCCCCAACTAGCATGATCACTTCATTGACCACCGTCTCTTCATTCACTTGAACAATCAGATTATTTTGTGTATTTGCCATCTCTATTCGTTGTGCTTCTCTTACTTCTCTTTGCCTATGGTGAAAAGTAAATTTGGTTTTCGGATCAGCTGGTATCAGTTCACGTCTCCCAAATTTCGCATAAAATGCTTGAAAGAGAAAACAGAAGCATTGGAATAAACTGAAATAGAGAAATTAATTAAAAGAAAGAAAATATGTTTGAATTAGTGCCAAGGTAAATGGACTTAAATTTGAATACAATCCCCGACAATGGTGCCAAAAATTTGTTCGTATAATTCCGAAAGTTTACGGATCGTAACAAGTAATAAAGGGGATTTATTAAAAACGTCATTATCCTAGCATAAAAACACTTAGCCACTCATAATGTTGAAACTAAACAAATAAAAGTTAAACGATCAAAGGGTATAATTTCAAAAAACAAGATAAGAAAATTCCGAGTTATTGTTGATCTTCACCACATGAATCCCAACAATTATTCTTCATCTTCATCCTTGAGTAATGTGAATCTCCTGGTAAATTGATGAAGGTATATGATTAATTCTCCAAATCCTCGAACAAATTCTCGGTTAAGTAATCGAACAAAATTTGGGAAAATATTTTTGCCTTCTGTCGTCTTCCCTGCCTCCCCATTTTTTCTTCCTCTTTTATGCATGTGTATTTCTTCCCAGCTTTTTAAAACCAACTAGAATTCTAATTGGTTTTCTCGTATCCACTTTCTGCCGCACCTTCCTCTTGCCAAAATGAGTCTTTTCCTGTATGAAGTTCATTTCCAGCCATGCCCAATTTAATTCTAATTAAACTCAAGTCCTTCAAATTTTCATAGCATGGAAGTTGATCCCAAGATTGTATGTTTTATCCAAATTTCCTCCTCGATCCAGTCTCTAGTTTTCTCCTAAAATAATCCAAAAATACAAATAATTAGGTATCAAATCCAAAATAATACTAACAAAAGCAACTTTCGGTGACTTAAATAAGTGTAAATTTAACACTTATCAATAGATATAGCTTGTGCGTATTACTTTCTTTGTAGCTTTCCTTTTGATTAATAAAAGATTTTAATTGCTACAATCTTGCATCACAAACATTCGTTGAGTTTTGATTTCGATTTGTGCACTAGATTTTAAATCAACACATATGTCTTCGTATACTAGAAAAGAACTTTCACGTTCAGCTTTATTGAGTTCGCAAGAAATTATTCTTTTTTTATTCATAATATTTTCTTAAGTACATGCTATTCCAAGGATACCTAAGAGGTTTGCCATCTTTTCTTGCGAGCTTATATGTTTCAGCTCCTACAACTTCGATTACAGTATGGTCCTTCCCTTTTTTATCGAGTCAACTGGAGCTCATTTCTATGTCTGCGACGAACAATTTCTTTATAAACAAATCCCCTACTTTAAAACTTTTCTTGTGAACCTTTGAGTTGAATTATCTTTCCATCCTTTTCTGATATGCTGTGAGCTTGACCTAAGAATCATCTCTTTTTTCTTCTAAAAGGTCCAGCTTGCATTCATGGGTTCTTAGTCATATCCTATTCTTCTTGTCGAACTTATACCTACTTCTACTATTATCGTGGCCTCCATCCCATATGCTAGGGAAAAATGAGTTTCTCAAGTGGCAATTTCTGTAGTGGTTCCGTATTTCTATAAGATTTGTCGTAACTTGTCCACCTATAATCCCCTTTTTGGCTTGAGGATAACATAGAGTGGAAACATATCTACACATATTGCACATTGCTTTCAGTTTTTTTCCTTGAAATTGTGTTCCGTTATCTGAAATATGGAGTTGGGTACTCTGAATTGGCATATAATGTATTTCCTTATGAACTTACAAGTCTCAGTAATATTCATAGTGGGTTCAGCTTCTACCCACATAGTAAAATAATCTACTGCTACTATCTTATATCTTATATTTGATCTTTCCCTAGGAGAGGTCCTGTGAAATCAATTCCCCACTTGGTGAAGGGCCAGGGGACCCTACTAGTTACCAGCTCTATAGGCTATTAAGGAATTGATACGAACTTCTAGGACTAGTCACATTTCTTGGCAAAGTTCATTGCATCTTTTCTCATATTAGGCCAACAATATCCATATTTCAAAGCTTTTTGTGATTATCACGTATGCCTCAAGGATTTCTTTCATTACGTACAAGGCTTCATCCTCATTTATGCATCAAAACAAAGTGAGTGTGTACACTCGCTTAAATAGGAAGTTAACTTACATCATGTATCTAACAGCTCTTATTCGCAGTTTTTATGATGCCTTCTTGTCCTCAGGTAGTATTTCATCTCTCAAATATGAGACAATGTCTTGCATCCATGAAGTTGTCTTGTATCCATAAGATTTTTACACTTTTTTGGCCCACTGATGGTATCGGGAATAGTCCATAGGAACAGTTTTAAACAAATCTGCATCTATTGAACTTACCAATTTTGATAAAGCATCTACATGTTCGTTTTCCTCTCTAGAAATTTGTATAAGTTCAAACTTATCAAAGTACTTAAGCAATTTTATGGCTTCTACAAGGTATGCAGCCATTGCTTAATCTTTGGCTGTAAACTTACCATTTATTTGGTTTATTACCAACCACGAGTCACTTTTTAGTTCAATGTCATGTGCCTCCATTTTTCTCCCCAATCGAATGCCTGTCAATAACATCTCGTATTCAACCATATTATTAGTTGCCTTAAATGTGAATCTTAGTACACAATTCAATTTGTACCCTTCTGGACTTGTTAATATTATGCTTGCTCCCAAACCAGTATCCATTGACACCTTCCACGCTCCCTGTTTGGGCTCTTCTTCGAGAATTCGAACATCGGACAGTTTTGCAAAGAAGTTAGCTAACGCTTGCACTTAGATCACTAAATGTCCTTTATAATTTATTTCGAGCCGTTCCATCTCTACCACCAATTTTATTAACCTTCTTGACACGTCAAGCTTTTGCAATACTTGTTTGAGTAGGAAATTTGTTAATACTTCGGTACTATGACTTTGGAAATAGGGTCGTAGCTTTTGTGATGCCGTGACTGGGGCAAATGCCAACTTTTCCATGTCTAGATACCTTGCCTCTACTCCTTGCAATGCTTTGCTCATGTAGAAAGAGTAAATATTTATTCATTGCTCAGAATATAAACCTACTTAAGGCAGCAACCCTCCATGTTAGGCCTTGTTCTTATTTTGGTTTAGATAAAGACCGTATTTTTATGGGGGCCTCAATTTTTTTGGGGTTCGCTTCGATATCTTGCTGATTAACTATATACCTGAGGAACTTTCAAGATTTTACTCCATATTCACATTTAAGAGAATTGGTTTTTATCTTGTATTGCTACAATATATTGAAAGCTTCTTCTAAGGCTTTTAGATGGTCTATAGTATGGAGAATTTTTACGACCATATCATCGATGTATACCTCCATCATTTTACAGATTTACTCCACGAACATTTTATTTACAAGCCTTTGGTATATTGTCCTCGCATTTTTCAGTCCAAGAGGAATTACTTTGTAACAATATAGTCCTCGATTTGTCTTATATCCAAATATGTATCTATGAAACTTAATGGGTCATGTCTCACAGAAGCATCTACAACTAATCATTTCCTGGGAGTGGAAAGCTGTCTTTTGGACAGGCTTTATTCAAGTCTGTAAAATATTGTCTGGTTCGCCATTTTTCATTTCTCTTTGGTACAAGGACTGGATTGTATACCCACACTGGATAGCGACATTCACTAATAAAATTTTTTTTTAATAGCTTATCAACCTTGCTTTTTAGAACTTTGTATTTTCCAGTACTCATTGGTCGACGTCTTCGTATTTTCGGCATGATCTTTGGATCAAGCTTTAAGGTGTGATAGGAAACTTTGGGATCAATACCTATAATGTCCGCATGTGTTCCAAGCAAACACATCTAGGTTTTAAGGCTAGGAAGTTTTTAGAAAGCCGTTCATGCATTTGCACAATTCTTTGCCAATTTTGAGACCTTTTTTTGCATCCTTTAATGAAAAAGCTGCCTAGTTCTTTGACCATTACCTCTTCTAATATGTACCCAATTATACGAGGGTCATATAGTCATCAATTACTAATTTATCCTCGAGAGTACTTGTTTCAACTATATAAACAATGTTTCCAGGAGCTCTTGAGCCTCCTTTTTGGTTGCTTTTATAGTTTCGGTGTAAATTTCCTTAATTGTACTTTAAAGATATTTTGCTTTTATTGGTGGAATATCTCACATGCAAATGGCGGACAAAAAAATATTATATTCATCAACTTCATAGCAGGTTGTCCAAAGATTTCATCGTATGTAGATTTACCCTTGGCAATGCCGAAATTCATATATTCTTGTAAGCCTAGGGCTCTTTTCTTATCTTTACTAGTAGGGTAGCCTATCCATGAAGGACTTGGCCTCATCGTGAAGGGGTGGAGAGCCAATACAGGAATCCGAAGATTACTTATTCATATTCGGTAAAATTCCTCTTCGTATAGCAACGAAGACTCTTCCACTATTATTGCCCCATCCTTAGTACCTGAAGTTTCGATTCTAGGTTAGATAGACATAATTGAAGAGGTTAAAAACTTTGTGTTACCTATGAATTTACCTTTTTTTATAGTTGTTGCATTTTTTTTATATATCGCAAGTGTACGATATCGTAACAAGTAATATAGTCGATTTTTGAGTCCGAATTATCGTTCCCACGAGGACTATACTTCAGATCTTAATCTAATTTTTCTAATATTTATTTGACGAAAGCAAGTAAATAATTATGATGATTTTTCCTAACTACTTTTGACTGATTGAAAATAAATAACAATATAGCAAACACATATAATTGGAGAAACAAATATGTGATAAATATTAGGGCATAACAATTTCATCTATTGATCACCTTTATTTTTAATTCAAGATTCATA
>CAIGRB010168699.1:24659-36103 GCA_903798255.1 Fraxinus quadrangulata
CAAGGAATTCATCTTTAAATTTTGTCATTTTTCGCCACTTTTGCATTCTTTTCTCCAATTCTACATTAAACATAACATTTAACCTACAATACACAATATAATCCTAATTAAGTAGAATTTAATTAAAAAAATAATAAAATATCGTGATTTAAGGCAACAAATAAGTGTATAAAATACACTTATCAATAGTCCTATCTTCCAGATTCCGTATTTTTATAATGGAGTAGCACATTCTACCATTAATGCATTTAGATCTTCGGCCATCTTTTGAATATTTTCTGTAGCTTGATTTTCTCATGTAGTAGCCTGAACATTACTATTTGTCGAGTTTTCGTTACTTTTGCTCATTTTCATTTTCTTTCACTTTATGTACTTCTTAGATAGAGCGTATGACTTGTAATTTACTTTGCTAGTTTTCCACAGACTGTGCCAATTTGTCGATAATAAAAATCGGATCAAACGATTTTATTGATAAAACAATTACAATCGAATATCAAATGTAAATACAATCAACAAATCTTCTTACCTAACGATGAGTTTCACCTCTTAAATTCACTAGTCTAGATGGTTCAACTAGAACAAGATAGAAATAGCTATTTAAGAGAGGGATATTTGAATTACATACTTTCTTCTTTGAATGAGGGAACATTTATAGATTTTCCTCCAGGAGTTAGGGACCCACTTTCGCACGAGAGGTGCCTTGGCAAAGGTATTACTGGACTACATTAAATATGTTGCACTTTATTTTGTATAGAAGTGCGACAAGTACCAATGCTTCTCCACCATTCAGAGGTAGCCATCCCAAGAGCTTAAAGCTATTTCAAGCCCTTGGCCATTTACCAAGTGAGGGATTAACCTCATGGACCATCTGCAAAAGGAAAGAGGCAGTGCGAGTTATGCAATTATCGCCATTGATTACTTTACCATATGGTAAAGGCCAAACCTTAGGCCAAAATAATCAAAGAATATACCTGAAAATTTCTCTGGAAGAACATCATATGCCGATTCAAGATTTTCCACTCAATCGTATCAGACAATGGACATCAATTTGACAACCAAAAGGTCCGGGACCTGAGTGATGAGATAAGGATCAAGAAGCACTTCTCAACACCTAACCACCCTCAACTAAATGGCAAGGTTGAAGCCGTCAACAAAATCATCAAGTATTCCCTGAAAATGAAGCTTGATGCCTCCAAAAGAATGTAGGTTGACGAGTTCCCTCAAGTACTATAGACTATTAGTACCACTAGCCAAACTGCTATAGGAGGAACTCCTTTCTTCATGGCCTATAGAGCCAAAGTAATGAGCCCAGTATAGGTAGGACTCTCTTTATCTCATCGATTGCACTTCAATGAAATTTTAAATGACAAGCTAAGGAAGTGCGAACTTAACTTCTTTAAAGAAAGGATAAATGATTCAAAGGTGAAGCTTGCCTCTTACCAATGAAAGATGACCCACTACTAGGACACCAAAGTTAAAAAGAGATCGTTCCACATAGGTGATCTCGTACTACGTAAGGTCTTCCTATCTTCAAAAAATCAGGAATAGGAATATTAGGCCCCAACTGGGAAGGCCCCTATTACATCATAAAAGAACTACGAACTAGTACTTACAAGATTGAAGACATGGATGGAAAGACACAACTTCATCTATGGAATGTTGAATACCTAGGAAATACTACCATTGAGCAAAGCTCACCTAATTAGTTGGATGACCTTTTAGAGTCTTTGTAAGCTTGTTATGTTCAATAAAATAAGTTTTATAAAGTATTTGCACTTCGCTAGCAAGGATGTCCACTTCGTAAAGAGAGGTGTCAGGTACGTCGACTAACTGGTTCCACAACCAGAGGCCCCAACCTCGGACTCCCTACGAAGATAATGCCTCCGACAACTGAACCATCCATTTGGGAGAAGCCCTTGCAATAGTTACGCCAACCATATGTAAAGATGTCTATTCGTAAGGAGTGATGTGAGGTTCCTTAACTAATTGTTTCCTCAAGGCCCCCACCTCATACCCCCCTACGAAGATGATGTCTCCCACGGCTGAACCATCTACTTTGGAGAAACCATTGCAATGGATGGACCAATCTCATACAAAGATGTCCTCTTCGTGAAGAGAGACATAAGGTACCTCAACTAATGGGTTTCTCAACTAGGGGGCCCCACCTTAGACCCCCTACAAAGATGATGTCTTCCACTGATGAACCATACACCTGGGAAAAGCCCATGTAATGAATGTACCAATCCTATGTAAAGATGTCCACTTCATAAGGAGAGGTGTGAGGTACCTCAACTAATTGGTTCCTTAACCTAAGGCCTACACCTCGAACCCCTTATGAAAATGATACCTGCCACGGCTGAACCACCCACCTAGGAGAGGCCCTTGCAATGGATGTGTCAATTCAATGCAATGATGTCCATTTTGTAAGGAGAGGTACAATGTACCTTAAATAGCTAGTTCCTCAACCCGAGGCCCCCACCTCAGATCCCCTATGAAGATTACACCT
The DNA here is from genome assembly GCA_903798255.1 of Fraxinus quadrangulata. Lineage (NCBI taxonomy): Eukaryota > Viridiplantae > Streptophyta > Magnoliopsida > Lamiales > Oleaceae > Fraxinus > Fraxinus quadrangulata. The sequence continues at coordinate 27,166 of CAIGRB010168699.1, forward strand.
TCTACAACTGAACCATCTACTTGGGAGAATCCATCGCAATGGATGCGCTAACCCCATTGTATATGCCTATCTCAAACCCTGTATGACATAAACATTATAAACATTCTCACAAAATTAAACCTAAATGTAACACTTAAAAGTTCAGTCTGGATTGAACTTCTCTGAGATGATATATCTATACCTATCGAGGTGATATTCCTATGCTTAATCGATGTAACATGCTATGTTGTTTGAGGTGTCAACACTAGATGAATACAAAAGTTGTTATTTTCTAAATTGAGGTATCTAGTTTATATTAATTCATCATCTAAGGGTTGACTACAACTATAGCCCGATCTCCGACCTCATCCCCTTGACCTTTAGAATCTTTGGCATTAGTCAAAGCTTCATCTACTACTCTATCGGCTTCCTTCGTATTGGGCATTCCACATATTAGTCTACCGAACTCATCCACGATAAACCTTATGTCCATGTCAGGGTGAACTTCCCTCGGGTAAGCTACAATCCCTTGAGTTCTCCACGAAGCTCAGAAGTTGGCAAAGTGTCATATGCACGTATTTTATCAAAGTGGTTGTCAATGTAATTTTTTTCTGCCACTTCGCTTCACCTTTGAGAGACTCTATGTCCTCCTTTTGGGCTTCAGTAAACTGCTTCAACTCTGTCAATTCCTTATTCGAAGCCTCCAAAGCCTCAGTAGTAAGGTATTGGTGCTCATTGGACAAGTCAATCCTCTTCGTTAAAGCCACAACTTGAGATTTAGATTCATAACGTCTGTTCCTCAAGCAGTTGATTTGGACTTCAGTGGTGTCCAACCTTACCTAGGCTACAATCCTCTTCATCTCACCTCTTCTGTATCGACCTAGCTTTTTTTTACATCTTTCTCAAGATATGTCGAAGCCTCATACCTTTGGCATAACTCACCATTCTTTATATGAAGGCTCTGAACTAAGTCTTTAGCAGCTACGCCTACACTTAAAGCTCATGCCACGTAGACTTTTTTGTAGTTAGTAAGTGTTCAGCCTCACATGAGGCGACATGATCTTACCAGCTCTTGATCCAATACTTGTGGTAAACCCTGACAGCAGATGCAGTCTCTGGAGAAAACATTTCTAACGCCATTTCTAACATCTCTTCATCTTTGCTCCCTAAAAAGTTAGTTACTTTTTCACTTCTAGGAGGGTGAGCTGGTTTCTTACCCCTGGAGGTTCGAGTCGATTAAGAGAGATGATTAGCATTAGCTACATCGTAAGTAGGAGGAAGAGATCAATCTATTTTCACTTTGATAAGAATTGAAGGTCTTTTGTCCACTATCAGCTTGAAAGGAGAAGCACTTGATGGCCAGTCTTTCTTTTCTTTATTAAAGAAGGGACCTCATCCAATTATTCCTCATCACCTCCATGGCACCCGTTTTCTCATTTGAACAAGTTTTTCATTTTATTTTTTGAAAGCAACAAAAAAGACTTTCAACATCCAAATTCAGCCATGCTTTGGCGAATCATGGTGAAGTCAGGACTTCAGCGTACCTTGTTGAGGAATTTTTTTAAAAAAAGAGATGTTAAAGGCTGGTCTGCTACTGTAACACGAAGTGGAAAGTCTGGTACTTACCTTGATTCAGTATCAGCTCGTGTGTGATGAAGTAGAAGTTCTTTTCAATCAACTAGTCACAATGACGTTCAACCATAGAATCTTATAGATGTCGTGTATGATGTCCTATGCTCTAAGGAGATCTCACACCTTGGCAACAAGCCTATGCATTAGATAAAACATTAGCACTCAAGAAGATAATGAAATGGCTTAGCAGACCAATATCAAAACTCACTTGCAATATAGAAGGTCGTGGAGACCATCGAGGTACCATGGGGTCGCCCTCCATGGTGTCCCACTATCTTGAAGCCCAGAACCATCTTTACTTCCGCTCTTTGATTTAGGACGGCTGACCCACCACGAAGGGGGAATGAGGTCCCCACGAAGTCATATAGTACCATATCCAGGCCTTCTCAGTCTCCACATAGTTCTTTGGCATATATGACCCTAAGTTAACCCTCATCCACAACATTAAGGAACCAACCATTTGGCTCCAAGAGTACGGGTCAGTAGGATAAGAGGTTAACTATAAAACCTAAGTACTAAATAGAAGAAATGATGCAAAGGTAATCTAAACCCTACTTTAAAGATGTTCTCGCTCACTACGACACGCCCAGGCCTCGGATAGCAAACCCTCTCATGAGCCTCGGGCTTAAGAACTCAATATTATCTGGCACACTGCATACTCTTCTAAACTTGGCTATTCTTTTAAGGATGATGTTTGAAGGATATTCAAAGGCCCCTACTTGACCAAAATGTCTATGAGGGCAGAAGGTAACGTCCATATGTTTTTCCCTAACCTAATGGCTACACTAATCTCTTCAAAGGAAAGGACAATGAGCCCCCTAAGTTCGACGCTGTCTACTGTCCTACTCCCTCAGTTCGGAAGCCTCAATAGGATTAAAAAGTGAACCTCTAGACATTATAATAATCAAAGAAGAGAAATGGCAAGATGAGGCATATGCAAGGATTTTCTAGTTCGAACACTCTTCGAAATAGGCAAAGAAAGCTTGATATAGTGACCTTTATTAGAAAATGTAGTAATCTTGCCAGAAAACAAGTTTTCAAGGTTTGTGTTTGGAGTATATGTGCATTTGGCATTTTCTTCAAGTAAAAATCTTTAAAAAATGGAGAAGTGAGCCTTCTATAGGCAGAAGCAATGGACCTCAACCATTAGATCGAATCAAGATCCATCATGGCTATTCGTTAATTAGCTCATCTTGAACGTTTAATTCAAACATTATATATTATTAATGATCCTGATAAAGTAGTGCTCCATAAGCACATCATAGGTACGTCACCCCAAAACTATGCAGCCGTAGACCATGATTAGCATAATAACCTAGGAGATGTGTATTGAAAATAGGAGATGCCCCAACTAGTCATCTTGGGAGTACACGATAGCTTTCAAATCATTAGCACGCAACCCAAAAATGTCTCATCACTTCAGACGTTCATTCACTTTCGCTCCAACGTTTGAATTTGTTTAAGCATTACGCTTGATGCCTCTACCCCACCATCTCTTTCAAAGCTTTAACAGGTCAAAGCATTGTCCTCATCCAAGGACCACACCCTACCTCAAAAGCTTTCCTTAAAGCATCAACAGTTTAGAGCCCAATCCTCATCCAAGGACATCGCCTCTACCTTAACAACTTTCTTCAATGTTTCAACAGTTCGAAGCCTCATTCTCATGCAAGGACTTCGCAATTGCCTAACTAGCTTTTCTCAAAGCTTCAACAGTTCAGAGCTTCATCCTCGTCCAAGGACCTCATCTATGCCTCAACAGCTTTCCTCAAAGCTTTAACAGTTCGGAGCCTCGTCCTCATCTAATTACCACGTCTCTATCTCAACAACTTTCCTAAAATCTTCAATAGTTCAAAACATCATCCTCATCCAAAGACCACACCCCTGCCTCAATAGCTTTTCTCAAAACTTCAATAGTTTAGAGTCTAGTGCTCATGTAAGGACCTCACCTATGCCCTGACAGCTTTTCTCAAACTTTCAATAGTTTAAAGCATCGTCCTCATCCAAGGACATAACTTTTCTCAAAGCTTCAACAATTCAGAGCCTCATCCTGATCCAAGGACCTCACCTCTGCCTCAAAAGCTTTTTTCAAAGCTTCATTCAAAATCTCATCCTCATCAAAGGACCTCGGCTACACCCAACAGCTTTTCCTAATGCTACCACAAGGTATTTACACTCACATCCACAATTCGAACTCATCGAATTATATGAATATCCATGCTTGGACTTCGAAGACTATTATGTTGTGTTCGACGCACTCAACTACCCAACAAAAGGTAAAATCCTCCTCACAGACGCATGACCTTGACAAGAAATAATTCATCTCTAGCCGTGCACTCAAAGTCCATGTATTATATGAATTTTCATTCATAGACTTAGGGACCATTCTTACACCTCTCTTGAAGAGGCTCCAAGTCATCACCCATGTGGAAGCCACTTAAGCAAACATCACCAAAGCCCACACTCCAAGTCATGCATAGCCAAAGTGATTCCATGCTTTAGCCGAGGCACTATGTCTATATTGACCCAACCCTCCATGGTCGAGGTAAACTGATGCATATGCTTAAAAAAGGAATCACGAAGCTCTCAGCCTCCTCATTCAAAAAGATCATCTTCTAGCTCACATCTTCCCAGGATCAAGTCACAGGTCGACCGTCTAGATAAGGCCACATGTTTTTCTATCTGAAAGTCAATATTATACCTTTTCTCCTATAAAAGCTCATACATTGTGCCATTTTCAGGTAATGCAACTGTATACATTCAGACTATAAATTTGCTCTCTCTATATTCACTTCATACCCTCATAGATCTGACATTTCGATACTTAGTTGCTCACGTTGCATACCTCTTCACTCATACATTGTTTGACTCGACCGTCAGAGTGCACGTTGTTGCTTCTTCCACTCCAGAGATAGCCAAATGTGTCTCACGGTTTGTCCAAGTGTGCAAGACTAAAAGTTTATTTGGACGCGAGAGGACACGAAAATTGTTGTCCATGTCATCCATACATTTTAACTTTATTTGGGTTCCATCTTTTATTAGATGATAAAATTTTTGGTTGTCAAAACTGTATTCTTAATTTTGTGTGTCGGGTTACCTCTTGATTTTGGGCATAAATCTTGAAAAGGAAAATTCATATACTATTTTGGTAGTAGTAATACTATCGGTTTGACAACCTATTGATTTTCTCTTAATTAGCCTTCAAGGATTTTACAACGTTAAATTATTTTTATTTCAACATTTAATTATTGCTTGTATTGGACTTGCTGGTTGGTTGATTTGGAATTTCTATTTAATCGCTTGTTGAAAATGGAGAAAATTATATTATTGTGCATATTACTATAGTGAATACTTTGGCTTTATAGTTGTACTGGACCATTGGTATAGTAAGTGTTGACCCCAAAAAATGAGCCAACAGATATCGCACCCACTCCTGCCAGGCCAAGCAAGTTTCGACGCATTTCTATCGGAGAAGTGGAAAGAAAAGAGGTAGACATGAATGTGGGAGATGCTCCACGGTGGGAGACAAAAGTGTTCGAGCTCTTGCAGTTGAAACAAGGATGATCGCGCTAACAACAATCACCCATTAAGAACCAAAGTAACTAACTAAAGATTTCACTGAAACATGTGAAAGGATTGAAGACAACGAGAATAGAAATTGTAAGATTGTGTATTAAGAGATTTACATTCTAAGAGTATGTAATGTGAGGTGAAAATGCTCACAAAGAATCTTTATAGATATTTCCTTATCGTATCTAAGAGTTCAAAGTATAAGTTTTAAGAATCTTGCCTTCGAATCATTTCTTAATTACAAAGAGAACCTATTTATAGTGTTTTGGCCGACCTGGTGTTCCTTATATCAGAACCACATAGCCTCATCTCCTTAGTTGAGACTTCAAATCACTGTCTATTCATATATGTTATACATTGATAAGGGGTCAGCCGTCTCATACAATAGGCTGATACACTGACATTCTTTATTATAAGTGTTACATCAATCACTTCTAAAAGATCTTCAAAATATTTTGCAAGAGACAGCGTCGACTTCATGAGCCTCAGATAAATTGAGAGACTCGAAGGGTCTTTGTGTTGGTCCTCTGAATGGAGAGCTTTAGTTCCTTTTTGTTTCTTTAGACAGTACTTCAACTAAAGTTGTAGTGCTTCGTATGAGTTTCGGTAGTTTGCATAGTTTCTTTATATTTGACCACTTGGGCCTTTGTTGACTTTTCTGTTGATTCTTTGTCCATGTGGATTGCTACGTAACACTTTGAGTTTGAGCCTCGGTGGCGAGGTGTAATAGTAAGATTAATAAATACATTGTTTGAGTCTGTTTGGTATATTTTTGCTTTTGTTTTTTGCCGAAGAGCTTACTGAACAAGTTATCTTAATTTTTGTTTGGAAACTAATTTTTTAGAGAGATTTTTATTTTGAAAGTGGTTTTATAGGAAGTTACATTAAGCTAACTTCTCAAAAATCTCTTATAACTAGAAAAAAATACTTTTATAAAATTAGTCAAATGGGTCCAAAAGCAACTTTTGAATATCAAAATCTCCTTTGAACTTCTCATTGCACGTCAAATGGATCCTTAGTATACTAATTTATGGTAGATTGTAGTGAGTGATAATGAGGGTTTTGCGTTGCCATTTGGCATTTGCGATCTGTTGGTTGATGTGCAGGCATGTTCAACAATAGATTCACGGGGTTCATGAAATTAGGGCTACTAATGAGGAACTAATTAGCCCATAATGTCTATATTTATTAATTTATTTGAAGATTAACATTGTAATTTGTAAGTGTAACTAATGTGCACTAGGATCAATTCTCAGCAGGAAATTTAATTTAATTTTTTTTTCATATGTTTTTGTTTTTCATTTGTTAAGTGGTTTGGTTTGGTTTGGTTTCAAATCAGTTATCGAAATATAAACTAAATTGTTGTAAAACAAATTGATTAAAGACCATGTCATTAGTGATTCACGTAACATCAAATTGATATTTTTAAAAAGACATTTTCAATTTGACTTTACAGTTTCACTATTTTTACTGCACTAATTTGTTCTCCAAACTCTCATGTATCAACAATGTTGGTTGAAGTAAGCAAATTTATCTTCTCTCATTATTTCCTTTTCTTGATACCACTTACTCTTGAGTGTATTAGGTCACATATGCTACAAGCATGTTCACAATGGGCCCTGTCGACTAAGCAAGTCACTGAATAAAACCCCTCAACTTTTGAATTAAATCGTCGGGGTATGGATGCTGGAATGTAGAAGCAAAATTATCTAGAAATTTTAAAAAATCTTTTATTCAATAAACAAGATCATCTTGATGTTCATGTGCATGTTATATCAAGAATTAGGGATTTAAATTTTTACCTAAATTCAATTATCAATTCTGGAACTAGATCTGAATCACGAACTTTCAGTTTTTTGGATCACGAGCTTCCAATCTTTTAATTGCAAGAACTTGATGCTTAAAAACTCTAACTCTTCTATGGTATTCTCCAGAGTCAAAACTACACCGGTGGGTGGATACCTTCTTTTAATTAAATCAAGAAATTAATTCTTGAATTGGACAATAAGAAAATATTATTTTTCTCACTTTTTCTCTCTCAAATTTGAACACTATGGAATTATATATTATGATTGTTGTAGGATTTTTATGTCCATCTAATCTCTATTTATAGAGATAAAGATGTTTAAATCCATATAGAATAATAATTCAAATATCAAATAAGAGTTTTAATTAAAATCCAAGTAGGAGTTTTAATTAAATTCCAAATCCAATTAGTTTACATTTAATTACAGGTTTAGGCCTAGCACTTCAATTACAACTATAATTAAGTTTACAATTTTTATAATAATTACAAGTGAGTATAAAACTTTATTGTAATTACAATTAAGTCCAAAACTATTATAATTACCGTAATTAAATCATAATATTGTATAGAACTACCACAGAGATCTGATCAGACATATTGATAAGATCACAAAAGCCAATAAATCATTAATACTTTTCTTTGACTGTCGTAAATAAAACTATTATAATTACCGTAATTAAATTCAATTAAGCTCTAATAATTAGATCTTGTATAGTCGACCCTAAATCACTCAATCTAGTTATTAGTCTTTGCTTTTTTCCACTAAAGGCTTTTACTAAACTCCCGAAATATATAATATCACAGAAACCAATAAATCTGTCGTATATGTATTTTATCCTCTTTCGAAATTTGACAATTAGGTACGATCATAAAAAGACCGTTTTACCCCTCTAATTATTTTCACTAACTTAAGCACAATTTTCTTCAACGGTCCTGTGAACAAATCACAGATGTCTAAATTTATCATCTCTAAAAACTAAACTCAGATTTTAATCATTCAACGGGTAATACTTAAATAGTCACTCTACCCATTTTTTAGGGCGACGGTTCCTGACACGAATTCATGTTTTATACTTCGCTCATTATCAAGTTACCAACTCATCGAATATTTGACCAATCAAATTAATATCACCCATTGATGAATCAAATAACCATTAATATCATGAAAAGATATACATAACTCTGCCAAGGGATTTAAATGAAATACACAGTGGTCAAGTGAAATTTAATTTTCCACAAGGTCATGCTATAGAATTAAACTTGACACGTGGTTCGTTCAATACACTTTAAGTGAACTAGTGTCACATTTAACTATTTCTGTGATAAAAACAAATTACAAAACCGAATAGTGAATCAGACAACACTATACTTGTCAATGCAAGTACCCATATCACAAGTGATCATCGGTACTTTAATTTGCATACTCAATAATAAATAAATTTGAAACGGCTAAATTCTATCTCTACTCCCTACGAAGCCAAGCTCAAGGTCCTAAGAGAGCTCTAGAACAAAATCATTGGAGAGGGAAGTAAAAGAAAGAGAGACGCCGATTCCACAGTTAAGGGAGATGTGAGGCTGTGAGGTGATGGATGAGCTTGGAGAAGTCTTACTCTTTGAAGACAGAAGAGAGTAGAGGTACAATGAGGTTGGAGAGAGACATAACTAGAGAAGTCATAATGGAAGTGGCAATAGACGAAAGTGTAGAAGAGAGATCGCGATTTTGGGAGACAGTGGGAAAGATTACAAGGGAGGTGATGGAGGAGATGAGAAAGGGTATATGTAACAACGTCTAATACATTTTTTAACCGCATGTTCTTTTCCAAAATACATTTTTATTTCTCTTATTTTCAACCGCATATTCTTTAATAAAATAATATTACATGCAAACCCAAAAAAATTATTATTTTTAACCACACATTCTCCATCAATTCACTATTCCAAAATGCATTTTTG
>CAIGRB010168699.1:62714-80839 GCA_903798255.1 Fraxinus quadrangulata
TATATATATATATATATATATATATATATATATATTTGTATGTATGCAACGTTAATATAACCTTCAAAATTATAAAACTCATACATTGCACGGGCCACAACTAGTAATATAAGAAGAGGCTCGACTTGACTTTCAATTCATCATCGCTTTCACAGCTATACAAAATACTTGGTTTCTTGATGGAATATCACACGTCACAAGTCACAAGGACCCTAAAGTCAATAAATCACCCTAGTAAGCTACAAGGAAAAATCCTTTCTGATAATGTCATCTTCAGTCTAAGTTCCTTTTTTGGGTCAAATATACACTCAGTCCTTAAAGTTACAGCAAGATTTTCAAATTCATCCTTGAAACTATTTCATTCCAAATTAATCGATAAAATATTCTAATGGTTCCAACTTGATTACTCTATCAGTGAAATTACGGTACGTTCTATTTGTATTCACTTAAAACCAATGTGTAATAACTTGACATTTAAGTAAGCCTATGCCATGCTAAGAAGTGAGTCATACAGAATATTAGGATATGAATATGTAATACTTGTAGAAATTACAAAATATGCAAATAGAAAATATATTTGACAAGTTTGTCAAACATGTACTAAAAATGGGTTGACGAAACAATGAAAACCATTTATTACTAATTGTTTTCATGTTTTATTCAAATTTGATTTTAATACTCGAAGTGGACCAAAACAAGCTTCAAGATTTCATCATCCCAATTTCAACATGATTAAGGCTTGCGAATAATGCAAGTAACATCCATTTAATACATAGTGACATAAGCAATGTATACGTAGAAATTCACGTTAATCTAATTAATAGAGTGACCAAATTGGGATTCAAAACAGATAGAGAAAATTTAGAAACTGATTTTGAACATAGTAAATGTTAGGAACCAATTCGAAATTTTGATACAACTTTAAAGACCAAGTGAATATTTAATCCTCTTTACTTCCTTTGTTGCTTCCACGAAGCACACTGCCACCCTTTATTATATATATTCGATGCATGCCTTAGACGACCACTTCTAGAATTTCCACCAAATGCCAAACATCTTTTTCTCTCAACTAAAAAAGTCTTTGCATTGACCAGGAATAAATGCCGAATATATTAAAATAAAACCCAAAAAATAATAAAGAAATACTAGGATTTATTGATCCTTTACTCCATAAATATTTCAATTCAATCACCCTATGCTTTTACTCTTTCCATATGGCTAATATCAATGAAACCATGTCCCAACCTGGTGATTGGATTTCATACTATCAACAGCAAACCAACTCATATGCAACATTTAATGAGACTGTTTCAGATGCAACAGTCATCACCACCACCTCTACCGATGTCACAACCACTTCTATTCAAAGCAATTTGGGACCGGAAGGTGGCATTTCGAAACCTATCCGAAAACGTTCTAGAGCTTCCCGGCGAACACCAACCACCCTACTCAACACCGACACGAGCAATTTCCGAGCACTGGTGCAACGGTTCACGGGCTGTCCACCTGCACCCATGGCTGGTGGTGGTGGTGCTGGGTTTCACATGCAATATCCAAACCAGCAACAACAGAACATATACTTCAGTTCATTGAATAACAATCCGGCTGATGATTTTCATCAAAGAGTTAACAGCTCTACGTCTAACAACGTGGAGGATTCTACTGGCTTTGTTATTGATGGTTTCTCAACCTATCTGCCACCAAGGTCTTCATAGTACAATTAAATTGGGGCCCACAAAAGAGAGTTAGCTGCTGACTTTTCATAGGATGAATGTAACCAATGTAAGTTCCATCTTCTTTTTCTCAGTTGATATGAGGACTAGGTAGATTAGGTATTTTGCATTACTTATTATTTTATGCTTTTTTTTTTTCTTTAAATCATGATGTATTGTTCCCGTATATATATTTGAATATGTTGTAAAAATAATATTTGAATATGCGTGAATGTTAATTAATTTAAAATTAATATCAAAAAATATATATACGTGACAATGATTGTTAAATCATTTATTTAATTTCTAATTAAGTAAAACTGGATGTTAATTAACATATATTGACGTAAATAATAAAATATATTCTTGAATGTGAAATTCTAATTAATTTATAATACTGAAATGTATAAATGAAGAAAAATATTAATTAAATGAACATAAATGTTAATTAATTGAAAATTATTAATAGGGAATTCATATATATTAATGAAAGTAAACAGGTAAATTTTATAATGTTAATATCTACCAAACAAGAGCCTAATGTTTATTATTTCTGTAAAAAGGGTTTAAAATAAAAAAAAATTAATTAATTACTGAAGCAAACACAAAAATGTGCCATTAGTGCTTGAATTTCTGTCGCTGGAGAATTCCGATGGTTTAGCATCCTCTAAATCATTTTAAGCGTTACAATCATCAAAAGCGCTGAAAGTTTTTCCATGGAATTGCTTGTCCGTGAACTGTGATAGGTTACACTTGTCAAAAATTATCAACAGTCCAAGTCGTCTGTATATACCTACGGAAGTGAAATTAACGTTATTCCGTATGTATTAAGAAACTTGGTTGAAGAAAGTAATTGTCACTCGGATAAGCGATAAATTTCAATATCTAAAGCCTCGAAACTCTAATGGCCTAGCATCCCTTAATTCATTCCTAGAGTTACTGTCAACAAAAAAAAATCCGAAGTTCTTTCAATGAAATTGCTTATGGGTTGTATTTGATTTCCAAGTATCCATAGAATAATGATATGTAGCATCAATGATATTGAACACCGGCGTAGATGTCAACATATCATATGTCATATTAAATGGACTGTAATGACATGTATTTAATTGAACATGTAAGTTAATACCACTAGTACAACCACCTATACTCAGTGGCGGATCCAAAATTGTTTGTCAGCTAGGGTAGCAGTTGACCGTCGACGGTCATCAATCGTAATAACGATATCGTTTATTAATATTTAATTAAATAATATTAAAATCTCAAGTCCACATACACCACATACTCTCAAATTTACAAAATTCCCAATTTTCGTAAATCATAAATTAGTAGGCTCACAAAAGAAAGAAATGACTCAAAATAAAAATAAAAACATATTGCCTAGGTCCAATACATTGTCATCTTCCCCAAAACACTGAATCAAATCCCTCGACTACTGCGCTTCAAGCTTCATCTCCTCTACTGGCGACTGTAAATTATGGCCGAGCTAGCATGGGCAGCTGCACTCCCTCACCAAGTGCTGGCTCTGACACTATCTATACTGGTTTTAAATACCATTGAAGATAAATAGTATTACACATATCCATATCATCAATATTTACCTATGACAGTAAATGTTGGGGTTTACTAACAAAATTTTCGACGTAACACGTAAGTATTAACAGACTTAGTGACGATAGTAGTTGTTGTTATTATTTTAAAATTGTATTGTTCAAATTAGCTAAAATAATTCATATAAAAATGGACAATTTCTATGTTTAAACAAAAAAAAATTCCAAAATAAATAAATAAAACTTGAATTCAACACCATACTCATTTAAGATCTATGAATCCTATTATGTCTCATCCGATGGTGTTGTCTGATTCACTATTTATATTTGTGATTTGTCCTTATCACAAAAATAATTAAATGTAACATTAGTACTCTTGTAGTATATTGAACGGACCACATATTGAGTTTAATTTTATAGCATGACCGTGTGGAGAATTAAATTTCACTTGATCGCTCTGTATTTCATCTAAATCCCTTGACAGAGTTATGTATATATTTTCATAATTTTAATGGTTCTTTGATTCATCAATGGGTGAGATCAATTTGATTGGTCAAATATCGCGATAAGTTGGGAACTTGAAAATGAGCGAAGTAGAAAACATGAATCTGTGTCGGGAACCGTTGCCATAAAAATGGGTAGAGTGACTACTTAAATATTTTTTGTTGAACGGTTAAATCTGAGCTCAGTGTTTAGTGACGACTAAAGTTCGACATTTGTGATTTGTTCACAGAACCGTTGAAGAAAATTGTATTTAAGTTAGTGAGAATAATTAAAGGGGCAAAACGATCTTTTATACTCGTACCTAATTATCGAATCTCGGACGGGGATAAAATACATATATGGCAGGTAAGAGGAAAATATTATAGATTTATTGGCTTTTGTGATATATTCCGAGAGTTCGACCTTTTTGCCTCTGGTGAAAAAAACAAAGATTAATAATTAAATTGGGTGGTTTAGGGTCGACTAGACATAATCTAATTATTGGAATTTGGAAAATATATGTTCGATTAGGTTCCTGTGGTAGCTCTATAAAGTAATTGAACTTAATTACGGTAATTATAATAGTTTTGAACTTAATTGTAATTACAATAAAGTTTTGTACTTACTTGTAATTACTATAAAAGTTATAAACTTAATTATAATTGTAATTGAACTTCTAGGACTACACATGTAATTAAATGTAAACTAATTGGATTTGGACTTTAATTAAAACTCATACTTCAATTTTAATTAAGACTCCTATTTGATATTGGAATTATTATTCTACATGGATGGGAATATTTTTTATCTCTATAAATATAGATTAGATGGATATAAAAATCCTAGAACAATCATAATACTTAATTTCATTGTGTTCAAATTTGGAGAGAGAGAGAGAGAGAAATAATATTTTCTTATTGTCCAATTCAAAAATTAGTTTCTTGATTTAATTAAAAGAAGGTGCTCACCCACCAATATAGTCTTGACTTTGAAAAATAACATAAAAGATTTGGAGGTTTGAAGCATCAAGTTCTTACAGTTGAAAGATTGGAAGCTCGTGATCTAAAATGCTGAAAGTTCGTGACTCAAATCTAGTTCTAGAATTGATCATTGAATTTAGGTAAAAATTTGAATCTCTGATTCTTGATATAATATACACGTGAATATCTAGACGATCTTGTTTATTGAATTAAAAAAAAATTTAAAAATTTCTGGAAATTCTGCAACCGCATTCCAACAACTAGTATCAAAGCGATCTAGATCATTCATGTGTTTGATATTTATGAATCTTGATTGCATGTTCTAGTCGAGCGATATCTAGGAATATTTTATTATGTGATGATTGAATTATTGAATTATTTTAAACTGAAATTCAATTATTTGTGGTCAGTTCTTGATGTAATTTGTTATCTCGAGTCTGTAACAAGATAGGTGGATTATGACTCCATCATTTTAATTTAATTTTCTTTTCAATTAGATTTAAAATTGTGAGCCTACGGGGCATATAAATTATGTAATTCTTGTAATTGTTGAATCTTGAGAATTGACTGAAGATTGAGGATCTAGAAGACATAACGAAGAAGATCAAGAAATTACAGTTAAAAAAAATCGAACTATGCAGACATATTATTTTGTCTGAATGCAAACAGATTTTGATCTGCGTGTAATTTTTGCGTGTCGCACAATTCGGGTTGACTTTTGATTCGGGTTCGTATTTGCGAATTAGATCGGATATGGATAAGTCAAATTCGAAATTATTTTTTACAGTTACGGTGGATGAGTCTTTTTACTGTTTGGATTGCTACTGTTGGAACCTTGGAGATTTTTGGCCTGAAGATCTAGATTAAATATCGGACTTGGGTCCAATTAGTTTTTAATTTAATTCTTGAGTCATTTAAGGGCCACAAATAATTGTTAATTTATTGCTCATGTACGATTTAAATTATTGTTTGAAATATTATGATTTTAGATAGCATGGAATAAATATTTATTTGTAACATCACTCGTGATACTATGAATATGATGCATATAATTGAACACTAATTTTTTCTTGATTAATTTAATTTAGATTAATTTTTTTTAGATAGAAAAATCGTGATAATTGAGATGTTAATATGATTAATGTGAACAATTGGTAATTATTCAAAATTAAAATCCATTACTTTAAAAATATTGAGCAGGATAGGATGTTTATTTAAATAAAAATCAATGGTCTCCTTTAGTCAATCCATAAGCAAAGTAACACCTTTGCATTGTGCTGATATTGTAACGGACTCCCTATAGGAGGGCTGTGTTGTTCGATTGAATTTTTTTTATGATAAGATCGTCTAGATAGAATATAATTTGTGATCATCCTATAGATGGTGAAATTTTTTTCAAGTATTTAAAGATTGAGACAAAGGTTATACACTCAAATCAGAATTATCTACAAACCTCCTATAGAGGCTCTTGTTTCTAATTTTGGTGACCAAATAAACTGATACTAGCCTCAATATAAACATTTGTCGTCAGATATATTTTGTCAAGTGGGAGGCTCTAAGCTTGATCAGTGGACACAGTGACATTTCCTATAAAGAGGCATGGTGGATCACAAGGATCTAGTTATCATTGCATTATTGTAGTTAGATGGATCTACATATGTATTCATGCATCATATGCTAAATTATTAATTGCTGCTCAATTTTAATACGCAATAAAAGGTTATTTTTCAACAAAATGTCTCTCAGCGTATTTTCCGTTATTATAAAACAAAACCAACTTGTTGGGGGATAATTATGTGGATTAGAAACATAATTTGATGTTTGTGCTTATTGCCGAAAAATTTGATTTTGTGATCGAGGAGGAATGTCCTGAAGAACCTACTGAGATAACGATCAAGTCAAGAGAACAGCGTATGATACGTGGATCGCAGCTTACAATATGACTCGTTGTTACATTTTGGCATCCATGTCAAACATGTTACAACAAAAGCTTGAAAGTCAGGAGACCTCTTATGATATACTAGAAAACCTGAAGGGCATATTTGGACATCAAAGTACGAATGCTCGTTTTGAGGCCATTTGTACCTTACAGAACATGTGCATAAAACTTGGAACGTCTGTGAATGATCATATGTTGACTATGATTGCACACTTTAATGTGGTGGAGAATTTGGGTACAACTATTGATCAGGAAACTCAAGTTGTTATGGTATTGAATTCTTTATGTGATATGTTTTCACATTTTACTGTGGACTATCACTTGCACAAGAGGGATATGACATTAACAGAGTTGATGAATTAGTTGCAAAATGTGGAAAGTGGTCTTAAGGGTAAAGGTGGTCATGCTCATGGGGCAAGTTCTAGCTCCTCTAATTCCAAACCAAAAGGCAGAGTTGGAAAGAAGAGGAAGAAATCTAACAAGAAGCCAGGCAGCAACAAAAACCCAAATTAGATAGAACGTCAAAAGGCAAGTGTTTCTACTGTGGTCGCAAAGGGCACTGGAAGAAAGACTGCCCCGATGTACTAGCTAAAAAGCAGAGTGCTTGTAAGTTTTTTATTGCTGAGTCATGTTTAGTAGTTGATTCTACAAATTCCTAAATTATAGACTCTGGAGCCACTAATCATATATGTATGTCTATGCAGGTTCCTCAGGAGAGCAGAAGATTCAGTGAGAACCAGTTAAAATTAGCGTCGGCACAAGAGCTATAGTTTCAGCAAGAGCAGTATGAGTAGTTTATTTTTATTTCAGTAGTGGTAGGCGTTTAATTCGTAGAATTTTTATTTTTATTTCAGTAATGGTAGGCGAATTAAGCGAAATCTGATTTTTTTTTTTGTTTAATAGGAAATTTTATTCTATAAATTCTACACATAATGCACTTTATATTTTACATAATAAAGCTCCTATTTGCTTTAGATATTTGACTAATGGTCTTTACATTTAAAATTGTGCCACAAATGAAATAAATGTTACTTCTCCAAACCATAAACAAATGTCTTACCATACTAGTGATACATATCTATGGCATCTTAGACTTGACATATTAACCTTAATAGGATACAAATATTGGCTAGAGATGGTCCACTTAACACACTTAAGATCGAACCATTACCAGTTTGTTATTCTTGTTTGGATGGTAAAATATCTAAGAGATCATTTCTAGCGAAATGAATTGTGTTGTATGTGGATCCATGAATACACTTACAAATGATTACTCTAGATTCGTTTACATCTACCTAATGGCTAAAATTTAGATGCTTTTAAAAAATTTAAAGAGCATCAGATTGAGGTCGAGAAACATTTGGGTAAGAGTATTAAGACACTTTTCGATCAGATTGAGGTGGCGAATATCTCTCGGGAGAATTCAGGAACTACTTGACAGAAAATGGTATTGTTTCTCAACTAAGTGCGCCAGGTAAACCCCAACAGAATGGCATTTCAGAAAGAAAAAATAAGACGTTGTTAGACAATGTTAGGTTTATGATGAGTTTTGCAACTTTACCTATCTCATTTTGGGGATATGTACTGGAAACAAAAACATATGCTCTTAACTTAGTTCCTTCTAAATCGGTTCCCAAGACTTCCCTGGAATTGTGGAATGGGCGTAAGTCTAGCTTACGTCAAATTCGAATTTGGGAATGTCTGGCTCATGTGCTAAAAGGGAATGCAGAAAAGTTGGAGTATAGATCAGAGATATGCCTATTTGTGGGATACTCTAAAGGTACCATAGGATATTATTTTTATAGTTCTCTAGATATGAAGGTCTTTGTCAGCACAAATGCAACCTTCTTAGAGGATAAGTATATTAATGAATGCCAGTCTAAGAGTAAGGTCGTGTTAGAAGAAATGAGTGGGAGAAATTCCATCTCATCAATACCTGAAATGCATCCTCGTGATAGACAATCTTTGGTGTAAAAAATACCTAAACAATATGTTTTGAGTGGGAGTGATGAGTCATCATCTAATCCCATAGATCAAATAAACATTGAAGGTATTGAAGAGGTAATGACATCACCTAATGGTGGTACCAACATTGATACTAACGTTGCAATTCCAAATGATGTCATAGTCCAGGATCCACCGCCCCTTAGACAAAGTCAGAGGGTCATCATACCACCTTCTAGATACTTGTTAGTTGGAGAGTCAAACCAGGCGATCTCCACAACATAAGTTGATGATCCAACTTTATATAAGGAGGCTATGAATGATGTGGATGCAGATTTATGGCAACAAGCTATGAATACTGAAATGGAATCTATGTATTCCAATCAGGTCTGGGAACTTATAGATGCACCAGAGTGGATAAAACCCATCGATTGCTAATAGGTCTATAAGAGAAAGAGAGGAGTTGACGGGAAACTGGAAACTTTTAAAGCGAGACTAGTGGCTAAGGGTTTTACCCAATGAGAAGGTGTGGATTACGAGGAGACCTTCTCGCCGTTGCTATGCTTAAGTCTATGCAGATTCTCTTATCCATTATAACTCATTTTGATTATGAGATGTGACAAATGGATGTCAAAATGACATTTTTGAATGGCCATCTTGAGGAATGTATCTATATGATACAACCAGATGGATTCATAGAACATGGTCAAGAAAGAAAAGTTTGTAAGCTTCAATGGTCCATTGAGCATCAAAATCTTGGAACTAAAGATTCGAAGAAGTGATTAAGACATATGGTTTTGATCAGAACTTTGACGAACCATGTGTCTATAAGAAGATACATGACAAAATTGTAATTTTCCTAGTACTTTATGTGGATGATATTCTACTCATTGGAAATGCTGTGGAAGCTTTATCATCTACGAAAGCGTGGTTGGCCCAACAGTTTCATTTGAAGAACTTAGGTGAAGCCAGCTATGTTCTAGGTATTCAGATCTTAAGAGATTGGAAGAATAGGCAGATAGCTTTATCTCAAGCTTTATATGTTAACAAAATACTTGTCAGACTTGCCATGCAAGATTCCAAGAAGGGTGATCTACCTTGACGTGGAATCCAACTATCTAAAGATCAGTTCCCTAAGACTCCTGAAGGGATGGAGCACATGAGTAGGATACGTTATGCATCGACAGTTGGTAGTCTCATGTATGCTATGTTGTGCACTAGATCTGACATTTGTTATACTACTGGTATTGTGAGTCGATATCAATCTAATCCTGGACCGAAACATTGGGTGGCTACAAAGCATATCCTTAAGTACCTTCGATGGACAAGAAATCATATACTAGTTTATTCATCACCAAATCTTGTTCCAGTAGGTTATATAGGTTCACAATTCTAAGCTGATAAGGACTCTCGCAAGTCTGCATCAGGGTCACTGTTTACACTTGGTGGTGGGGCAATTATTTGGAAAAGTATCAAACAGTCATGTATTGCTGATTCCACCATGGCAGCTTGTGAATCCGCTAAAGAAGCGATGTGGCTTAAAAAATTCCTAAAAGACATCGAGATGGTGCCTGCATCTGCACAGTCCTTAATATTGTACTGTGATAATAGTGGGGCAGTGGCAAATGTTAAAAATCGAGTCATCAGAGAGGTAAACAGATCGAACGGAAATATCATATCTTGAGAGAGATAGTTAGTAGATAAGATGTGATTGTCAGTAAAATTGCTACCGGGATAACCTCGTGGATTCATTTACCAAAAGTCCGTCGGCTAATGTTTTCGATGGGTGTCTGCAAGGCATGGGGTTAAAAGACATGACACATATACACTAGGGCAAGAGTGAGATTTGTTGGGTTATGTGCCTATATAATATAGTTTTGCTGATGTAAAAGTAACAATTTTCTTATATTAAATAAAATTATTTTTTATTTATTGTATTTATTTAATTATTGAGCATGCAAATTAAATTGCCTATGATCACTTGTGAAAATATAAGTNTTTATTTAATTATTGAGCATGCAAATTAAATTGCCTATGATCACTTGTGAAAATATAAGTTGGGTACTTGCGTTGAAAAGTACAATGTGATACAAATTATATTTTGATCATAAATAATTTGTTTATTACCTATTTATAAGGGTTGGCACCTTATACCGGAAGGTAGTAGTATTGTCCGTTTTACTATTCGGGTTTGTGATTTGTTCTTATCACATAAATAGTTAAAGGTGATATAAGTACACTTGGAGTGTATTGAATGGACCACATGTTGATTTAATTCTATAGCATGATGTGCGGAGAATTAAATTCCACTTGAGCGCTATGTATTTCATCTAAATCTCTTGATAGAGTTATGTATGTCTTTTCGTGATTTTAATGGCTCTTTAATTCATCAATGGGTGAGATCAATTTGATTGATTAAATATCTCGATGAGTTGGGAACTTAAGAATGAGTGCAGTAAAGAATATGAATTTGTGTAGGAAACCGTCGTCCTAAAAAATGGGTAGAGTGATTACTTAAATATTTTTTGTTGAATAGTTAAAATCTGAGCTCAATATTTATCGATGGCTAAATTTCGATATCTGTGATTTGTTCACAAGACCATTGAGGAAAATTGTACTTAAATTAGTGAGAATAATTAGAGTGACAAAACGGTATTTTATGCTCGTACCTAATTATCGAATTTCGGACGGAAATAAAATACGTATACGGTAAGTCAGAGAAAAATATTACAGATTTATTGGCTTATGTGATATTATATACTCTGAGAGTTCAATCTTTTGCGTTTAGTAGAAAAAACAAATACTAATAATTAGATTGGGTGGTGTAGGATCGATTAGACAGGATCTAATTATTGGAACTTGAAAAATATATGTCCGATTAGGTTCCTAGCTCTATAAAGTAATTGAACTTAATTACAGCAATTGTAATAGTTTTTGACTTAATTGTAATTACAATAAAATTTTGTACTTACTATAAAAGTTGTAAACTTAATTGTAATTGTAATTTAAGTTTTAGGACTATATATGTAATTAAATGTAAACTAATTGGATTTGGACTTTAATTAAAACTCTTATTTGGATTTTAATTAAGACCCCTATTTGATATTGGAATTATTATTCTACATGGATTTGAACATCTTTTATCTCTATAAATAGAGATTTGATGGACATAAAAATTCTACAACAATCATAATACATAATTACACAGTGTTCAAATTTGGAGAGAGAAGAAAAGTGAGAAAAGTAATATTTTTTTATTGTCCAATCCAAAAATTGATTTCTTGATTTAATAAAAGAAGGTACCCACCCACGAGTGTAGTCTTGACTTTAGAGAATACCATAGAAGACTTGGATGTTTAAAGCATCAAGTTCTTGCAGTATCCAAAATGCTGAAAGTTCGTGATTCGAATCTAGTTCTAGAATTTATCATCGAATTTAGGTAAAAATTCGAATCCCTAATTCTTAATATAACATATACGTGAACATCTAGACGATCTTATTTATTGAATTAAAAAAAATTAAAATTTTTTTGGATAATTCCGCTTCCGCCATCCAACGCTATTCACATTTTGCATTACATAAGTTATAGTTGGTTATAGGTGGTGGGCAGTCATTGTACAATTCAAACAATAATTAATACCACCAATCCATTTCACCTTATTGAGTTGTGTCAACGTACATGGCCAACCCATGCATTTCCAACATTTTTCACTCGCACAAAATGTACCTAACCTGATATCATCAATCGTTCGTTAGATCTAACTCACATGATTCATATGGACAAATGGATCGTGCAATCAACGAGTAACTTAGAGCATTCAATACTATATCTCTATTAGAGATATATAACAGCTCTATAGGAGGAATTACGTTTCTAGTTATACCCTAGGTTTATTTTCTAACCTCTAACTCAAGTATTTCTTGGTAATACATTAAAATTGCATATTGGAATCACATTCTCTTTGGGGCTGAAGACTAGGTCTTTCTATTATACGTCACAGGCCACAAAATACGTGATGAACAAACCTCAATCATGTATGTCGTGGTTCTCCCTTTATCAAGGAACTCACCATTTTGCATTTATTTATTTTTCACTAAATTTTCTTCCTTTTCCATTAATTTTTTTTTTCTGTAATTTTTTCTACAGAGGTTAAGAATATGGGATCTCAACAAGAAAAAAAATTCATTCAAGATCAAGACGAGCACGACATCTCTCTACCCCTATGCACAAGACAGGTCCGTAGTTGAGAACACTAATTTTTTTAAAGTGTTTCAATATATGAATAATTCCACCTCTTTTTGCATTTCAGAACAAATTAAGTAACATATATGTTACTTATGATACCAAATTTACAAAATTTACTTTTAAGATAATTAGACAACACCGTGCTAAATTATCAAATGGAAGTGAGTTCAAATCCCCGTAGTTACTCATTTATCAAAAAATTATTTATCATATCTTTGATAAAAGATAAATTATAAATAAAAGTTTTTAAATGAGGTCGTTGAACATGGATATATAGATGGCACTAATTTTATGTTTTTAATCTTGGTAAATTTTATAATCGGTCACTGGAATTTCAGTGAATGCTCAATTGGATTACTGAACTTTTGATTATCTCAAATGAGTTGTTGAACTTCAATTTAGTTTTAAATTTTACCACTTGATCACACCCCATCACACATCGTCCACAAACCTACAGAACTACTTAGTTGCCAGCCATACCAAAAGTCATCTTCTACGCAATTTCTACGTGAAGCTCTAGAAATGAAAACGATAAAACAAGGTTTATGATAATGTATTTAGATTAAATAGGTTAAAATAAATTTTATTTTTAAACATTTTTCTAATATGGTGCAGTGGTATGACTACCACTTAAGTAATTTTCATTAATTTGGTAGACACTAGGTAATCGAGTCAAAAAATTTGAAAACTAAATTAAATTTTAGTTACCCAATTTGAAATTGAATTTATCCAATTGAGACAAGTTAAAGTTTAGTGACAATTAAAATTGTTCTTAAAGCACAGTAATGATTACTCCTGCATGAAATCAAATGAATGTTTTTAGTGAAATAACGAGGTTCAATCCAAATTACACATAAAGGGGAGGGGGGCGAATATGTGATTATTCGGAATTAGAACTTAATAATTAACTAGAAACAAGTCACTATTAATTATCTTTAGATGGTTAATCAAACAGTCCAATTTTTCTATGTTTAAATATCGCAATTGTATCAAAGCAATAAATAAATATCAGGAATAATCATGGAGAAACCCCAACTAGATAAAAATTTCGGGCACATTGCCAGTCAATAATCCACTATAAACGAATTATAACTTACATTCCGCCAGAATCGACTACCATTAGTACTTTCTGACCTCCTGACTGCAATTCACACAGCTCTCCTAGATTACGTGCTCATGCACCAACTCACATCTACAGTTTTCAAAGCCCTCCGAGATTGTGCGCTCCTGCACCAAATCTCGGCTTTATAAATTCGTTTATCTCATGTGGATCAACGAAGAACTCCGCATTATCCAACAACTAAAACTCTAGTCACCTTTCCTTGATTTTCAGCACTCTGACAGATGTGTAGGAAGTAGCAATTTAGTATTTGGATTAAGTGAGTTTGATGTTTTCACGCCAAGAACAAATCGAACAATGAAGGTTGAAAGCTTTTAATGAATTTGATGAAGTAGATAAGAAGCAGTATATGTTCTCCCAATGTTCAACCTTCAAAAAATCGTTTAGAGGTGTGATAGTATTTATACGGTAGGTTAAGGAATAAACGAGTCGGATAAAAAGCCTTAAAAACGCAAATTAAAATTCTCTGGATAACCCTGTCGTTCGAGCGAAAGCTAGATGATAAGCGAGCGACGGTGTGTCGATCAAGCGAAATCCTGGTGACAGGCTAGCGCCAAACCTTCTTAATAGTAGAAGTGATTCTAGCCAACTGTGTCATCATCTCATTTAAGTGTCTAATCTGATTGGCGAGGAAGTTAATTTTGTTCGAGGAAGTTAATTTTGTCATCATCTCATTCTAGCCAACTTTTACTTCTAATCTTATGTGTCCCAGTGCGCCACAATGGTGACAGATGGGAACAAACCTAGGCTCAAACCTACTCGAAGGTTGTTGCCGATTTATAGGACGATTGATTCTGCATTGTCTAGTGGGCATCGATCCTAAAATATTCTTGCTCTTGGGTTCAGGTTTAGCAGTATTCCTAATCTTATTGGTGGATGGGACGAACGTGATCTTGGAAGTACTAGCAGTAGTATTAGCATTTTGAACGTATTCTAGACCATGCCTATTTTCAGTAGACTTGTTCATCCCTAGCAGATTATCAAGTTTTTGAGTATCACTCATGAAGGAATGAAATTGAGTATTAGATTTTCTAGATCACTTGTTAAGGATAGTGGTCATATTGGGTACTGGATACTCCTTCTTGGCAAATTTATCTGCAAATGTAAAAGAAGTCAGAGATTACAAAAACAAAGGCAAACTTTTGAAGCAAACTTTTGAAGATTAGTAGCCCCTTACCTTTAGAGGCCATCAATCTGAAGTCAAGAAAATAGCGGCTTCGGTCAATCAAGTGGGCAAAGCTTCTTTGATTGGAAGATCGTTTGTAAATATCTTCGATGACATCCCACTCAGCCTCATGAAGTTCGTAACGCGAACCAAAATCTGCAAACATAGTGAAGGAAGAATCAGTACAAAGGGTTCGGAAATAAACTATAAGCTAAAGGACGAGGCACTCACAGGCTTCTTAGTATTCGGTTGGTACGGTATAGGCTGGGACAACATCCCTCTCTACCAACTGCTACCTATCCCTAACCCAGAACTAGGACTCCTTCCATCCCTTGATGGAAGAAGGGAGTCCAACTACGAAGGGAGCGTGAGACCCCCAAGGAGTGATGTAGTACCAACCCTTGGAATCGTCCTTCCCAACAACCCAAGCCTGAAAAATTGTTTGGAAGACATGTAGAGGCATGTCCTCGCCTAAAGAAACATCCTTCCAAAGAAAATAGGCCCTAACTACTTGGCTCCACCTGTTTGGTAAAATCTGGGTAGGTAACAACATGATGTTCCTCAACACCGTCCTAAAAAAGCGGGTACAGAGGCAGAAACATTCCTGCTTTAAGTAGGAGTTCGCTAAAGGCCACACAACCCGACCTCTGAAAGCAGGTTTGTTCGTGGGCCTTAGAGACTAACAACTCTACATAATGGGGTATACAGTATGTTTCCCTAAACTTTGCTAGTTTTGAAGAAGTTATCGAAGATGGGATTTTTGCAGCCCCCAACCTGCCTCGTAATCAATAGGCTCTTCGGTCATTCTATACCAATCTCCCGACCCCCCAGACACTAACTCATCCCCGTGCCTAGCCATAGTAACTGCTATTGACGCCTCGAAATCCATTAAAAACAGTAGATAAAGGCGAATAAAACACAAATTGATGAAAGGTTGCCAAATTCGTGTTGTGTTTTCACAAAGAAAATACCTAGGAAGGAACGGGATCTAAGAATGCTCACTGGAGAAAGAGGAGACGCCGAAAAGTTTTTTAAGGATGAAACACTTGAGAGAATTTTAGTGATTTTTGCGAAAGTAAAACACCAAAATGGTATAGTTTTTGGTTTTTATATAGAGAATGAGTTAATCCTAGCCATTGGATTGAGGCCCAATGCATCTGAAGCGCCCAATCTTGTAATTAATCCGAGCTGTTAAATTTGAAAAGTTTATTTCACCAACGCCCCAGATCGCGTCGTGAAGGTCACGCACCAGCTTTAGAGCGTGAGCGTTTTCCTCAAGCAATGCACGCTCATCATTAGCCATCATTACACATTTAATGTAACGGTTGTACGTGTATTGGAAGTTGTGTCACTACAGCTGCCTTGCCAGGGAACATGCAAAACCATCAAATCGTGCGCACTAACATCAAAGTCAATTAATTTAATTGAGCCTCGGCAGCTCAGCCGTTATCCGCCTCAGCTCTAATAACAAATTCAGCTATCTTCAAAGTAAATGAGGCTCGGCGGCTCAGCCATTATCTGCCTCAACTCCAATAACAAATTTAGATATCTTCAAAGTAAGTGAGCTTTGGCAGCTCAGCCATTATCTGCCTCAACTCCAATAACAAATTCAGATATCTTCAAATTAAGTGAGCCTCGACAGTTCAGCCATGATCTGCCTCAGTTCCAATAACAAATTCAGATATCTTCAAAGTAAGTGAGCCTCGACAGTTCAGCCATTCTCTGGCTCAACTCCATAACAAATTCCACTATCTTCAAGGTATTTGAGTTAACTTCAAATCAATTATCAACTCTACGCACAATATGAATATTTATGCTTGGACTTGGGGGACTGGTATGGTGAATCGGAAATTTCAATTTTTTTGTGATATCCAAGAATAGAAGCGCGTTTCGATAATTGCTAAACGTCCACACATAACATAAATAATTACACATGGACTTGAGGGACTATTGTTATGACTTGTTACATGATACCGTCGCGTGACCATCTTATTTAAGCAGTGGGCCGAACCGTCGAGGCCCATGCATAAGACGAGGCTCATGTAATTCTGAGGCCAATTACCTCAGAGCCTTTTCAGCTAGTGGCGGCTCACGTGAAGAATTAATTATAAAATGATTGATGTGACCTTTGTAAAAAGTGTATTTGTGTCTTGTCTTGTCAATAGAGTGTAAGAGCATTTATTGCCTTGAAAAGATACAAATTGACGCCTCAACCGACCTGATGAGGACACGTGTAGTTTGATTCAATGGTCACCGATTCATTTGTAATATTATAAATACCCCTGCCATGTGAAATGTAAAGGTTAATGCAAATTTATATACAAAGAACAATACTATTTGCTCTCCAAGCGTACTTTCTACTACAAATTTTGCTCTTAACCATTGTTGATTATTATACAATCGTATCCCGTTACCCCGCCGGAACCCGAACGGAAATGTCTCGTGTTGTTGAGCTCCTCCCACGTCCAAACCTGGAGCGATCTTGACCGTTGATTGACATTTACGTGTTGGATCTAGCTTGGGCATGGATGAGTGGGTCCGACATCTATTGGCAGAATATTTTTTGAGGTCAACAATAACAATTGCAACTTACTCATTGACTTTTGCAATACAATAAATCTAGTTCTTTTTGTTCACATGCATGCCAATTATATCAAAATCCTAACACTTAGATTATTTTCGGAAAGTAACAATTTATTATTTTGAATTTTGATCACAAATTACAAGTAATCTCCAAATAATTGTTGTGTGTAGGTTCTGACGAGTCATGATCAGCTTTGTGAATTAATGCATTCCCAGCTGCAGTATTATGATGTTGGCTTGGAATCTGATCTTTCTGCCCTTTCACTGTGTGCGATCAACACTGCTCCAAGAGAAACATCACCTCACATAGTTGATAGAACCTTGCCTACTTGTAGACAAGGACGGAACTAGGAATTGAGTCCAGCTATGAAATAAGAATTTTTTACTAGGGCTGCTTGTTGGG
>CAIGRB010168699.1:85044-97557 GCA_903798255.1 Fraxinus quadrangulata
ATAGAAAGTTGCCTATGATGAGATAAAGACAAAGGAAAGGGTAATTATATTCACACCACTATTCTTATTTCTTACACCACATTATAATTACATTTTAAGAATCTTAATCTTTACTCATTATATCACTTATATCTCTAACAGTTTTTCATATCATTCTCATCCTCAAAATTTTCATTAGTTAACACATTTTGTATTTAATAACAGTTTATATCCAAAAGTCCATTGAAAGAATGTAAACCAACTTATTTTTTCCCTCATTTTAATGCCTGAAAATAAAATATTTTTGATATAAATCATTATGAAGGATGAGACGTATTAATTAATGAAAGGTTGAACATAAGAATTTGACATACAAAATTAAGAAAATAGTTGCTAGAATGAGCAAATATTGAAGAGTTTAACTACAATTAAAATATGGTGTAACAAGTAAAAATTGTGATTGCATTATAAGCACCCTTAAAATAATTTTGGTACCTAATGAGTTTTCCGATTGCTCGAATGTGTACACTCTTTGATGCTCAAATCAGAAGCGGAAAATAATTATAATTATATGAAAACAAATAACGAGAACGCAAAATGAATTTTGATAAGTGAGTGTGTGCATGGTTGATAGAAAATGGATCAAACTTTTTGGTTATCCTACAACAAATGCTCCACTTCCAAGCTGGGATGTGTATGAGAATTAAAACATAGGAAGTAAGTGTTAGAATTAGGGTGTGACTCGAATTCTATTTGGAAGACTATTTGGGAATTCTATTTGGACTTAGATAAGACATGAAAGAATCCAAATTGCAATAGGAGACGAAGAAATCGTACAAGAAAAAGGAAACAACGAGCATGCACTCGGTACGCGCTCAATTCTCACTTGAGCGCCCAGAACACGAGCATGGCGCTAGCTTTCCACGAGGTAGACGGCCACTGCTCAAGCGACGGTTTTATTTGAATTTCGAATAGTTTTTGTTTTTGACATATTTTTGAATCATATTTTATTCCAAACACTATTATTGCATAGACTTAGTTATAGTCGAACTTCACCACATTTTAGGCTCTTCTTGCACTATATATATGAGGAGTAAATATCTGAAAAACCAATCCTTACATTCTACATAATAATTCGCGATTCTCCATTATTGATATTAATAAATTCTCCTCTTCTACTCGCGGTATATTTTTATGACGTAAATTTTGTATTCTTATTTGATTTTTATATTACCATATTATACTCGTTTCTTTATTTACTAATCAAGTGGTATCGGCTCAATGCATAATTCTTAATAGTAAGACATAGCAAATCGATTTCCATTTTGAAATAACTATGAGTTGAATTGTATGGCCTTTGCTTGGGATCTTTTAAATCTGGATTTGTCATTGATGGTCGATGTGTCTACGATCATGTCAACTAGGCATTCAAACTATTGGTGGATCTCTTGGATTCTTTTGTCTGAGAATGGCTCTCGGACTTGGGTGGATATCTCGTAAAACGAGTACCAGTGACTATAACTTATGTTTAGGTGGATATGTTGTGACACATGAGAACCAATGACTATAAGTTATGTTCGATTCTTTAGTAAATTTCGTAGATTAAATATATATATATATATTTTTTTTCGTAATGTTGCAGCTCACAAATATAAAATAATTGGAAAGCCTTACGAATTTAACTTCCTATGAGAAACAATTCGTGATTCCATGTTTCTTACATTGAGAAATGATTTTTGTAGATTCAGTATGCATACCAATATTTCAGAAATCACTGTCTTAATGCTATTAATTAGTCTCCAATAACTCTACCTGCTCTCAAGTCCCTATACGAGTTATTCTCATTCCCAAGCTTCTTTTAGTTAAGTAGTCAATATAGTTTTGGGTGTTTTGTTTTGAGAAGACCTATGAAACCTTTAAATATGGTTCTCTTTCTTTGACAAGTATTTATAAACAATAAAAATAGGGGATACATTAATTTTATCCAAGTATTTTATAGGATCCACAAATACTACTTTTATTTACCATGCATTTAACAAAACGGTTTATGAAGACTTCCGAAACAAGCTATAACTCGAAGTGAATTTTAATATGAGTGTCGAGCATTTGGCTTGTTAAGAAGAATGATTACTTCTTGTTCTTCAGTCTTATTCATATTCAAATAATCAATTTTTCCCACGACATATCACATCAAAAAATTTAATGTCAGTACGATAAATATTTAAGTTTTGTTTATGACATTAGAAGTTCTCAACTATATTTTGCATTAGTAATTAATAACATTTAAAGCCCCACAATGCTTAAAACTGAGAATTTCATCTAGAGCTCTGAAATCTTGGTGCACCTTGAGAAAAGAAAGAAGAACAAATATATATATCCTCTTTTCTGATTAAATTTCATATGAAGAACGATTCATTACCACCAACTAGGAGCATTAGTCGTCCTACGCGAAAATTCTAGCTCCATCACTTATAATTGTCCGGTCGATCCATTGCCATTGGCAGGTGGTGGTTGCACGTGATTCTGCTGTGATGTGTGGGACCCAAAGTTGAACATGTTCATAGGCTGCAAAGAAGTAGCATATAATGAGAAGTAAAGCCAAGTTCGAGTCTCGTTATTTGGAAACTCATTTTTTTTTAAAATTTATTTTCAATTACATATTTTCGCAATAAAATAATTTTATATGTAATTTTTAAATTTTTTTTCTACATTTTAATCATACATTCTCAAAAAATCACTAATATAAAATCTATTTTTTTCAAAAGATGGGTCAACAAACCCAAAAGGTCTGATTTCACTCTTTCGTTCCTCTTTGGAGTGGGGTGAAATCTAATGTACCACAAGATGAAAAAGATCATACCAACCTAATTTTTCATTTTTTTTTTCGGTCACCACATGAAAAACTTAAAAAGGGCATTTGTTCATAAGATAAGAGTAATGCAATTTAAGTAGAACATGTCGAAAAGAGTGGGATAAAATTTGTTGCTGAATGTAAGTTAATATTTGGTACATACAACTAGATGGAACTAGATCACTTTTTGGTTTAGCTAAACATGTTGATAAAAGTTTAAGTCAAAATCAATAATTAATTTTAATCTTACATTTCTTCTATCATTTTTTTCATTGCACATTTCATCAACTTTTATGAAATCATTGTTTGGCTTCCATACAAATTATAAGGATTTTGGTACTTGTACATCAAAATTGTACATAAGAGATTATATAATATGATATGGAGGAAAAAAATTGGATGAAAAGAGTTGATTCTATTTTTAACTGGAAAATGTTAGATTGTCATATGGTATTATGTAACCCATTACGTAATTATATACATATAGCAAGATCCAAATAAGAATACATATTTCTCGCTTTTCTTTTTAACTACACATTCTCCAATAAAATAATATTACAAGTAAATAAAAAACTTTTTCTTCTTTTTTAAACACACATTATTCAAAATATTATTATTATTCCAAAAAACACATTACAATGGTGGCCAAATAAGGGTTAAATCTACAAAAAATTGATTTTTAGCTAAATCAAACAGGGGTTAGATAAGAATTTAGTTGCTTAGATTTTCAAGTAGATCTAGTAATGAACGAATAGAGTGACAACAAGTGACTATATAAGTGTCTCTAATTTATTAAAAAATGATTTATTATGCTATTTTACTCATTTCACACTACGGGGAACATTATGAAAGCCTTTCATGACTTACATTTCCTCAAAAGTATTGTCGTAAATAGTTTTCACGACCTCCTAAATCGTGATTGAATAAACATATAGATTACATGGAACGATTAAATATACATCAAATTGTTTTTCTAATTTTCTTTCATCTTTATGTAACCTTAGAAAACAAGAAATAATGTCAATTAGATGACTTGTAATCAAATAGATATGGAGAGGAAAATACCTGGGAGGCATTTTGGAGTTGATGGAAGGCCATGTAATTGGCATATTGATCATGAAATTTTGAATTTCGCATTTGGCTTTGATAATTAACTGGATTCAACACAGGGTTTTGATGAATTGCAGCCTGATTTTGCATATTGATTTGTTGATCAACTTGCATTGGCATCCTCAGTAAATGCATAGGGACATTGTGGATTGAAGGAACAATCCCCATTCCCATTCCCATTCCCATTCCCATTCTTGACATGTATTGTTGCACACCTGGAAATATCATTGGTGCCATTCCACTTCCCATCCACATCATCTGTTAACATAAATATATACTTTTAGGTTATTTATTTTTAGTCTTTGTAACTCTTATCTTACTGTAAGAATAATGAAATGATTTACGGTTAAGTTCATCTCTAGTCAATAAACTTCTAGCTAGCACAATCTTAATTGGTTCTCACTTAACTTTCATTTGTCTCAATTGAGAATTTAGATTAAATTGGGTTACCGAATTTCAATTTTTTCCTAGCACAACTTTTCGGTTCCTAAATTAACGACAATTACTTAATTGGAGATCATACCGCAATGGATTTCACAATCATTGCGTGTCATGCCAATTTACCAAGAGGCCATGAATAGAAGTGTTAACGAACACCTTTTAACATTTTAATTTAAGGCATTATCGTAATTTCCATTTTACCATTTTCACTGCTAGGGTTCCATGCAGCTATGAAGTGGAAAATCGGTTGTGGAATGGTAGTCAACTAAGTAATTTATGTCATTTTGGGAGATGATGGGTGACACAATCTGATAGAATGACGAAATTTGAAACTATACCTAAGTTTAATAATTCAATTGAGATTTCACTGAAAGTATGAAATGTACACCCAAGTATGATACTATTTCATACCTGAACTTGCAATTGTAGTGACTTCATGTATTCAATTGCCTCATCTAACATGGATGCTTTATCTGACTGCAAATAAGGAAACAAAGTTAAAATCATGAAAGATCTAATGACACATAGATAGACCAATAGCTATGTTCAGTCGAGAGTATTGAATAAATACTGAACATACTAAAATGGAAAAAGAAGACATAATCTTATGTGTCAGTTTTGTCCCGTGTGAGTGAACAAAAAATGAACTGAAACTCTCATGCCAAGTTTTCTTCTCGTTATTGAGCTTGAAAGGCTGGATGATGTTTACCTTGTTGGAGTGAGGTATAAGCTCCTGTAATGCTCTCATCTTCTCATTGATCCTGTCCCTCCTTCTCTGTGTAAATAATGGAAAAAAATTACTATAAAAGACTTGATAGAGATTCTTTTAGTAAAAGACTATTTTACAGGCGAAATCCTCGATTCTTACCCTCTCCGACAAGTTATGCACTTCAGCTGCACGGCTCTTACGAGTGGTGGCAGATTTTTGCGACGATTTTTTTCCTCCAGCAGACTCGAATTCAACGGCCTGTATAGTAATTAAGTTTTCACCTTGAGAAACAATCTTCCCTCAATTCTAGTCGAGATCAAAAACCAATCTCTCATTTTTTTAGCCGGTTTCAAGCCCGAGTAAAGACCGAAGTTTGCAGTAGGTTGACAGCTAACATAAAACTTTGTACATAATCATACTATATACAAAAATGGCAATTCGAATATGAAATTCAATCTTGGAAAGATATATAGTAACTAGATCTATTTCTCCACAAATAGTAATAAATTAGATTCTTATGATCTCAAAACAAAAGGAAGGGGAATAGAAGCTAAAGATTCTTCGAGATTAAAATACAACCAAGATTTATAGTGGTTTAGACTCACGAGAATGCGTTTTTACTATGACTAAGAAGAATAGTACAAGATCTCTAGTGCACCTCAAATCGACGTCCTAAAAAATCTTATACATATCTGCATTCGAGGAATAACTACAATATAATTAGGTTCCACACTGCCGAACATGTTTCTTTTAAAAGGTAGATAAAGGTAAATACCTCACTTTGGCATTCTGTATCTTCTCCATCTCTGATTTTTCTTTTGTGGGAATTGTTGTCAGTAGACAGATTGCATGTTGTTTTCCCAAAACTACTACCAGATCCACCTGAAGATGTTGTAATAGCTGTTTCAAGTGTCACTCTTTCCATGCTCTCACTCTGTGGACTTAATTTCCCACAGTAATTCTTGCCGGCTGCCGCCCGGCTTGTGCGCATGTCATTTATGACTTGATTGCTGCCACAATGACTCGATCCCACCGTCATAATCGAATGCTCTCCCTGGCCTCTAAGTCGACCCGTATTTTGTCCCAAGTTCTGATGCTGATTGGACGATTGATACCCGGTTTCGAATCTTGGAGGTGGCAATGGATTTGGACTCGAAAACTTGTTGCCTTCAAATTGCCATAAGAGCTCTTTTTCAAAGGACTCATCAATAGGACAATGAATCCATGAATCTGTTTCATCCACTTCAATCAAATCACTTGGATTTCCACAGCTTCTAATTGTTGGTTCTTCGTGTTTACGATGTTGTCTCGACTCGTCGGTGCCATAGCCCAGTTTTCGATGCGTCTGGCTGTTTAAAACTACCTGCCCATTTTGCCATAACAGCTCCACTAGCCCATGATCTACCCTATATTGGTAGCCAACAAATTATTTTCCAATAGAAACCCGGACTTAATATACATACTTGATATGCAACACTAGATAAATCTTGATAATACGTCTTACCCGAGGGACTTATTCTGATCAGACACAGGGAGTTCTGTCTCGATACTCCAACCAGGAATTGGATTATCCATGGATCCAATTCAGCCTAGTGAAACAAACAAAAAAAATTATATTGAAAAAAAGTAGATTATTTTTATCAGGGTCAACCAATCATTTAAAAATAAATAACCAATAGTAAACTTACTAATTTATTCTTCTAACCACACAAATGATTACATACACCAAAGTCCAATCCACTTATAGAAAATACTATGCATCAAGATTTGTGTAGAGAGAGAGAGAGAGAGAGAGAGAACCTTGGAAATGAAAGCAAAAACCCAACTGAGAATAACACTCAATTAAGAATTTGCAGGCAACAGCAGACACTACAGCCTCAAATGTTGCTGTCTTTGAACGCCTGTAGTTATAACGATAATGGACGTCAGCTTTAAGAATTCCATGTGGCTAGAATCGAGTGGTCCGGTTCAATAGTGGTGGGCCCACATGTGTGAATTCCAACTGGATGGATCTTCATCTTCTTTCCCCTTGGTCCCATAATTAATCTTAAACCGCGCAGCCAAGTTGCCACGGGGACTGTAGGGAATTATGTTGCCTCATTTTTCATTTTTATGTGTTCTTTGCATTTTTATTATTATTTATATGATCATTAAATAGTTAGCAAAATCTCAGTTGAGAAACTAAACATTAATGTGTCTCACTTCAGTCACTGAACAACAATAAACTGGGTCAATGAACTTTAATTTAATTTTAAATTCGTGGCACTCTCACAGTCTCACTAGTCATTGTCTAAATTGAAGAAAATCGCTTAAGAGCCTGTTTAGGAGTTTTATTTTGATCGATTTTGGATGACACCGCTTATGAGGGGTGGGAAGAACCAATGCTTGCTAGATTTTTTGGGCACCGGCTTTAGATGGTTCAAAAATCACCCAAAAACGGTACAGTGTAATTTTGATCGGTTCTTTCAACTTATGAAATCGAAGATTTTTTTTGTCTTTTCTCAAATTCTATTCTAATTTTACTATTTATAAATTAATTATTTCCAATAAACATATTTTGTTCAAAACTAACAAGTAAATAAAACTACATTAATTAAAAAAATTATTTCTAAGCAAAAAAAATTACTTTATAATCGAAAATTAATTTATAAGTANTCTCTTACTATAAGACAAAAAATCACTTATAAAATATAAAGTTACTTATAAGTAAAAAATTCTCTTGTGTAAAAATTATTTAAAAGTACAAAATTAACTTATAATTATAAAGTTTATATATAACTAAGAATTACTAATATAAAATTTTAAGTAAATTTTAAGAAAACATGCTAAGGCATCAAATCATTAAGGATGCCTCATTTTTTACAGAATTATTGGAACAAAACACCTCATAATTAACAATCAGGATGCACTCCTTAAGGTCTGACCCGTATCACTTCAGCTAGTCCTGATGGCGCCTCAGGCGTGTATACACTTCTGGGGCATAGCCTCGAACTTCTCTACCTCGGTAATCATACCCGAAATTGTCACATAATTATCAAATCTATCGAAGCGGAACCTACATATGGTCTACCTAAGTCGAAAAAGGAAAGAAAAAGAAACTTTTAAATTCACCTCCGTACAAAACAACTATCATTTCATCCTTATCAATATCAAGTCTACGCACTATATAAATAATCATGCCTAGACTTAGGGGACGATTGTTACTCTTCGAATTTCTTTACCTCGAAGCTCGAAAAAAAATAGCCACGTGGCAAGCTACGTAGGCAGATAGTCAAAAAGAAAGTCAAGGCCCACGAGGTCAAAGTACAAGAAGGTCAATCAAACCGAAGTCTTTGCTCTCAAAGTCGAAGTGCTTGCTAAAGAGGACCTCAAACCGAAGTTTTTGCTCTCAATGCTGAAGTGCTTGTTGAAACACTACCTCAAAGATATAGCTGCCTAAAGAAAAGGATCTGAAGCTCTCCACTTAGAGAACCATCTCAAAGATTCCTCCGACGCTCTTAACCGGTCCGAGGCTCATGAAGCCGACACTGTTCCTTATGAAAGATTTGAAGATCTCTCTAAAGTGATTTGATGTAACGCTTAAAATAAAGTTGTCAGTATGTCAGCCTATTGTATAGGGCGGCTGACCCCTTGTCAATATATTAATTATATGAATGTATTATGATGTGATGCCCCAATTAGGGAGATGAGGCCACGTGGTTCTGATCAAACGGACACCACATCAGCTAATGTAGTATAAATAGGGTCTTTTTGTAACTAAAACGGGGTTAGACAATAATATACTCAAAGAATACACTTGAACTCGAGAGGAAAATACATTGACATTTCGTCTATCCTTCCACATATTCCTCTTTATTATTACATAGATTAATTTGGTTTCTATCCGGCGATCGTTGTTAGCATGATTGCCTTTTGTTCTACTTATCGGATTCCGAACGTTTTCGTCTCTTGCCGAAAAGTACCTCCCGCGCTCATTTTCAATCAACTACTGCCGTTATTCCGATAAAAGCGTGTCGAAATCGTGCTTGACATGACAAGAGTGGACCCAGTATCTGTTGATTCATTTTTTGGGTTCAACAAGGATAATCATCATATTTATAGTAAAATAATAATCAAAGCATGAGTGATGAAATGATAAAACCATAATCATTTATATAAGTTCCAACCAATTATGCAAGTAGTGTTAATGGCTTCGCCCTAAAATTATTTTGGTAAATTATTTTCATTTAGTATAGTCCGAGCCATTTTTTGCAATATGAGATTCTTCTTTTTACTATACCATTTTGTTGGGAAGTTATAGGAACCGAAAAATTATGTTCACAACCATAAGTTTTGCACAAATCATCAAAAGCAATATTATCAAATTCTTCACCATGATCACTCTTACTAGTAGTAGTAGTAGTAGTAGTAGTAGTAGTGTCCCTTTTATTGTGAACCTTTTTACAAGAATGTTCAAATGCATTTAATACTTCATCTTTTAGGTTAAAAAATGGGACTCAAATAAATCTAGAAAAGTTATCGATAATGATGAAAACATAATGTTTACCATTTAAGCTCGTGGTACTAGATGGTCCAAAAATATTCATGTGGAGAAGTAAAAAAGATTTTGTAGTTGAAGAATGTTGCTTTAATTCGAAAGAACTCTTTACTTGTTTTCCATGCATCACAAATTTTATCTTTCTCAAATTTTAAACTTGGCAAACCTTTAATAAAATAATTTTTTGAAATTTTGAAAGTAGGTCCATGCTAGCATGACATAATCTTTCTATCTCATAAGAAAGTATCATATTTTAAACTCGATAAACATTTTTCTCTGTATTCAGACTTAGTGTTTATGACATAAACATTCTTACCTCGGCTTCCTATAACCATCACCTCTTTTGATGTAGTATCCCCAATAATGCACTTGGAAGAATCAAGTTTGATATGATATAATTCATCACACAATTGATTAAAACTATGTAGATTACGTCTAATATTATCTACTAAGAAAACATTTTCAATAAAGGGAGATGAATAATTACCAATAATTTCAATGTCAATGATTTTTCCTTTCGCATTATCTCCAAAGGTACCATAACCGCCATCCTTTATTTTGAAACTTAACCATAAAGCTTGATTTCCGGTTATGTGCTTTTAGCATCCATTATCCAAATTCCATTTACTCTCTATTTTCCTTGGTACCTATAAAGATAATTCAATTTTTGGTTTTTGGTACCCATACATCTTTGGGTCCTCGATAGTTAGTATTATTGGATTTTTTTTTTAATTCATTTATAGTTGTCTTCAAAATATAATTTCTTTCTGATAGAACAATAAAAGGCTACATGTCCATTTTTATTGCAAAAATTACATGTGATATTTGAAATAAGAGAAGTTGAAGTTTTAACATAGAAAATTTTAAGAAACTTTTGTTTCAAAAATGGTTTATATCAAATTTCTCCTTTATCAAAAACACATTTTTGCTCACCAAACATTATATCAAAAATTTTCTTGCCTTGAGTAAATTTGTGAGTCAAATATAAAATTCATTCTTGTAAAGAAGAATTCTCCTTAATTAAAGAATTATAATCGACTTTTTTTTTTCAAAATCATTTTGAATTTTTAAAAGTTCATTTATCTCAATTTTCAATAAATAATTTATCTTTTTGAGGATCGAATGATTTAAAACAAGCTTTTCAAATTCTTCAAGAATTTCATCATAAGAGGTAGATAAATCATGATATGAACAATTTTCATTAGAATTTACACGAATGATTTAAAACAAGTTTTTCTAGATCTTCAAGAATTTCATCATAAGAGGTAAATAAATCATCATATGAACAATTTTCATTCGAATTTACCTCATTATCAATCGTCATGAAGCACATGTTGGGGTTTTTCCTCTTGACTTCTGTCTTCTTCATGATCATGATCATCACTCTCATCCCATGTTGATTGAAGGGCTTTCTTTTTGATGAATCTATTTTTCTTTTCGCCATTTTCTTCTTTATTTTGGAATCGATTTTTGCGAAAACCTTTCAATTTCTTAACAAGAAGAACTAGATCATCAAGTTCTTCATCATTCATATTTTCGCTAGAAGTGCCTTTATCAACTACGGATTTAAAAGCATTTTGGCACATTTTCTCTTCTTTACTTTTCATTATTTTCTCCTTTGTCTCGGTGCGATTTAACTCATATGTCATCAATGTTCCATGGAGATCTACCAATGGATATGTGTTGATATCTTTGGTGGTTCCTATCAACATTCTCAATGGGCTTCATTCTTCCGAGAGTGACCTAAACATTTTACTTACAAACTCACCATTAGTAAATTTACGATCAAAGTCTTTGAGACTATTAACAATATCGGTGAAGCGAGTAATCATATCAACAATAGGTTCATTCTCGTTCATGAAGAAATTTTCAAAATCTTTAACTAAAAGATTTATCTTTGTTTCTTTCACTTTGCTAGTTCCAACTTTCAAAATATATATGATTGAATCTTGAATTATCTGTAGTCGTAAGTAATAACGCAACATGGATATTATTGTTACAAATGGACGAACACATGTGGCATTTTTCACTTAAAAAGTGAGTAGCTGATCTCACAAGCTACAATGTAGTGACATTTGTTGACGTAAAAAATTGTAAGTATAATTCTTTGGCCAAATTTAATATAAACTCCATATTCCAAAGAAAGAGAGATAATCAATGACAGTGTTTGTTTCGAGATTGTGAAGTAAGGTCTCCCTTTTTTTCCCTCCTCCCTCATGGGGGGGGGGACTATTGGTCTTTATTTATAGGGAAGATGAGCTTTCTATTGATCCGTTCAAGTCTTTTCAATCAAATCAGCTACAATGTCGAGCTTGGGAGGTGTACCAATGATCTTTTCTCTGACTAGCTATCAAGATCGGTTGCAATCAGATCATCATGATGTCGACCCTATTGCACTGTCAAAAATTGATGAGTTTGATAGCTCAAGAATAACTAACCAAAAGGGGGATGAATTGATTTTTAAAACTTTTTCGAAGAATTAATCTAAATTCAAGCAAGTAAAGACTAAATAGATTAATTCAAATAGTAAACACAAATATAAAAATGATAAGTAAAAGAAAGAGGGGATGCAAACGATATAATTGTGGAGGTTCGATCCAAAGCAATGATCTACGTCCTCCACTACAAAGCTCTCTAGCACGAGCAAGGCCTTTTCACTATGTTGATTGACTTAGGTACAATCCAACCATTTACAACGCTTCCGGTGACTTACAAACAAGGAGCACCGATCCTTATAAATGTTGAGCTTTACGGGACCTCAATATGACACACACGGTGACTTACAACAAGGAGCACTGATCCTTATATAATGTTGATCTTTAAGGGATTTCAACACTATCCACACTTTATCAAAGTGATTTTATAATGAAATTCCTCTCTTGATAA
>CAIGRB010168711.1:0-42029 GCA_903798255.1 Fraxinus quadrangulata
TAATACCTGGAGGTACACCTTAAAATGTATCATGATTTCTCCCAACTGAGCAATGAACTAAAGTAAATAAATTCATACATTAAAACATATTTGATAAGATGTGGAAAAACCACTAATAGTATTGAGCACCTTACCTTTCAAAGATGAATGTGGAGATCAAAATTGTAGAAAATGAGATTCTTTATTGCAAGTCCAAAGACTTAATAATAGTGAGGAAGAGAGAGAACAACAACTAGGTAATTTGCTAGAGAAAAACTGGAGTGAGACAGCAAGGCAATATCATGCCTTTATATAGTAGTTTGGATTGAAGTCCTCTAAAGGGTTTAGGACTTTGAGTTAACTCTATCAAATCAGAAGTGATTAGTTTTTAATTTGAATTAGTATTAGATTATGTTAATGATAATGATATTAGATAAATATTAAAGTCTAATACTAGAATTAAACATCTGGTATATATAGGTAAACTTATAATAGTTTGATTAGGGTTAGAGTTATATCATAATAAATTGGTTGTTATCCTGTGTTATGTAGATAATGACTAATTAATTAGTTCAATCTTAAATATCAAATACATACAATACTTGCATGACGTTTCGAAACATGAATGATTCTCCTAAATTTAATAATACTTAAATTCTAACTAGACCACAAACTTAAATCCTAATTCAATTGAATAACTGAGTGGTGATAAACCTAATTAGTTTAAGAGAAATATTACATATTAACTTTCTAGACATTCGAGACGTCTAGCCAAATTGAAATATTATGTGGTGATAAGTTTAATTGGTTTAGGATAAAGGTGGTATAATTTATATCATTAATTACATGTATATCTAATTGATTTTTCTTTAAAACTGTAATGGCGAAAACAAATAAAGATGATGGAATGAAAAGTATTTTAATTATTTACTATTTCTTTTAGATCTTGATTCTTTTATTGATTCTATCTTAATTCAAACTTATCCAAAATGTAGGATTCACCACCTAGGTAGACGAGGTCAAAGACTAACACCATATAGAGATCTTAAAACCTCAATGATCAAATGCACCATAAGAAGAGAAAGCAATTTCGAACTATTGATGAAAATGCAATGACAATGTATATAGCAAGTAATACATGAATTATATTGGCCAAATGTGAAATGAGAAGTTCAAGGGCACTAGCATCGAAATGTGCAAACAGGCCAAGTTACTCACACAAAAAATTGCTATAATGAGAAGTTCAAGGGCACTAGCATCGAAACGTGCAAACAGGCCAAGTTACTCACACAAAAAATTGCTATAATCATGGCATGTCCCCTCAAAATAGCACACGTCATCACAACAAACAAAGTGAAAAATGCTCAAATAATGCCATCTATAAGTTTGCAGTTCAATAATAAAAGTAGTCCAAGTCCTAGATTTAATATAAATAATAAAATTGGACTTCAAGAACTATTTGTTGAATCAAGAAATCTATCTTGAGTAATCACTCCATCTTAGGTGAAGTCTAAGAGCGTGAAGATAGCTAAAATGTAGAAAGCTCGTAAAAGAAATAGGGTGAACCATCCCCCTTTATTTTTTATTTGTTTAGATGCTTGAAATGTTCGTTCAATTATTTATTTATATATATATTTTTTTCGAATTTCAGCTTCATTGTGATTGTTTAAAATGTTTTCTTTGAATAAACTTTTTGTCCTAGTTTTTGTTATGTAGATGCTGCAAAGAAAAAAAAATTATGTCTACATTTTTCGTAAACCTCATCTCTGAATGAGTAAAAAAAATCAACGTGCTTGTATGCTTTATCTATATGTTAGAATTTATAAACGAATGTTCTATTTTATTTGCTTTACAATCTTTTTGGGTTGGTTAAAATATGTTTCTAAATGGATTTTTCCTTGAAAGAATTAACACGCAAATGTTATTTTCCAAAATAGGGGGAGATTTGCTTTACTACTTACAAGAACATTCAACCTATACTATGTCAAGTCGTTCCCGTATCTTTCTAGTGTCCTTTCCTACTATTCATCATATTTTTAACTCTGACCAATTCAAGGTGAAAAATGGGGATGATGGGTGTTTTGGATTTTGTATATACTACATAATTTAAAGGTGTAGATTTGTTTAGACACTCTCAGTTCTCCTCATTCTGTCGGATGTAGGGGTGTTTGTTGGATTTTGGGATTTAGATTCACTTTTCATCAATTCTTCTCGGTTCTTTGATGCAATCTTAAGATTTGTAGATGCATCATTTTAGAATCTAAGGAAATTTTATTGTATTATTAAGATTCATACGTAGAATCTATAGTTTTGTTAATTTGTTAGTTGTCTTTTGTTCTCTGCAATATTTCCTCAATTTATGGATTCACCATATTTCAATTTGAGTAAATTTATTGTTTACATTCTTTTGTTGTTTGATGCGTTTTTAGCAGAAAACACTATTTTCATCTTTCTCCTTATGTTTCTATTATCTGAACACTTTTACAAAGGGTTCGTTTGATCTGTGCTGATGTAGTTCCTTTAAATGTCAATACGATTTCGTTAGGTACAAGCTTTTAGATTAGGTTATTTCCAGCTTCAGTTTATGAGCAATATCGAACTAGAAACTAAGTGCTGTATTTGATTGATGAAACTAGGGAAATTTGCAGAATTGGAAAAGAAACCATAGCCATTCAAGAGGGCTAAAACTTTCCCTTCTACTCACTCAATAAAAATTCCCCTTCTATTGCTAGCTTTTACCTTAATTTATAGCTCTCATCTAACTAAGTGTAGTTATCTCCCCCTCTTCACCAGATTCTGTTATGCCAAGCCAACTAGTAGTCCATCCTTCTTTTAGGTCCTTCTAGAATAGGTTATATTAGAGGCCTATCATTACACCCAAGTTCAAAAGATACCTTTTCCTCAAGGTGGAAGTCAAGGAAGTGTTGAAGAATTAATTCTTAGTGAAAAAGAGCAACAAGGATCGAAATGTCTAGATCGACTTTTGGATTATAATGCAACATGCTTGAAAGTGATGTGCTTTGAACTGAAGAATGCTGGAGCAACCTATTAGAGGTTGGTTAAAATGACATTTACCAACCTAATTGGCCAAATAATTGAAGGCTGCATAGATGACTTACTCATAAAGAGCCCGATTGAAATAGATCATGTTTGGCACTTGGGCAAGATATTCTGCATTTTTTCGAAAATTTCATATGAAACTCGACCAGCTTAAATGTATAGGGTCAGCTCAGGAAAATTTTTGGGGTGCATGGTTAATTAGTGAGACACTAAAGCAAACCTAGAGAAGATAAAAACATTAATAGTGATAGAAGACCATGCAAGACCCAATAATGAATAAAGACTTGATAGGTTAGATCACCATCTTATGTCACTTTGTGTAAATAAGTGGGACAAAAATAATTCCAATTGGACAGGAAAATTTCGTAGTAGCCTTCAAAGCTTTGAAGGCCTAGCTCAGCTCACCTTCTTTTTTGTCAAAACCAAATTCAAGGAATCCATATGCCTATACCTTCGCTTCTTAATGGTTGACATGTGCAATGGCATGGACACGCCTTGCCCACATGCCAGAATTTTGTAGACTGGTGTGTTGATGGTGCACACTTCGAATTTCGGAATGAGGAAAATGTGGGTTTCAATTTGTGGGTGTGACGCTTCAATTTGACCAGTATCAAAGTGTTGCAGATTGGCAGAAATTAGCAAGGCATGGACGGATCTAGCTTGTTTTTAGTGTGCTCTAGTCTACAAATTCAGGTCTCCAAATTAAGGACATGTTCGACACATGTGTTGGCCAGTTTTTGTGGTCCATACATGTGGAAAGTATGGACAGTTGCTGGGAAATGTTGTAGGAAGTAGTTTCTGGCAGTTCTAATCTTACAAGGTAGGTTTTATCCCTTTGGCAGTGAAGGGTGTTAACTTGCACACGAATTTTGGCTTATATATTTTGAAAGTTGGATTGATGAGACACCGAGAGTTGTAGTGGTCCTTCAGTATTTCTTCATGTTCTTGTATTATTGTCGAGTAATAAACAAGTTGTTGTTTACCCGTAAATTATGTGTTCCTGTACATTATTGCCTAAATCTTTCTTTGTGTGCATTATGCAAATTCGTAGGCTGACTGAATGGAATCTCAGTGCCATCATAGGGGAAATTTTGGTTAAGTATTTTTACCAAGAATTTATCCCTGTGAAAATTGGTATCAGAGCTCCTAGATTGTAGTCACTAGGTTTCGATTGCAACCATGGCCGGAAATCAGAATCTTAAGGATCGGGTTACTGTGTTGGAGGATTTTGTTGGTGCTCCTATGATTGATAGTGCAGTTAGTTTGGCTGTGTAAATCCATGCACGTACCAATGTGCACATAGAATTGAGGGCTCAATTTGAAGAGTATGCTAGTGGGGTAGGCGAAAGACAATTGTCCTTCATGAAAGATTTGTTGGATCTTGCTGATAACATAAAAGCTTGGTTTGATGCCCTTGAGAGTGAAATTTTCTAGTTGAAATTGGCCCTAAATTAATACTGTGTGGGATACAGTGGGTACTTAAAAAATTCG
Source organism: Fraxinus quadrangulata (assembly GCA_903798255.1). NCBI lineage: Eukaryota > Viridiplantae > Streptophyta > Magnoliopsida > Lamiales > Oleaceae > Fraxinus > Fraxinus quadrangulata. The sequence continues at coordinate 4,531 of CAIGRB010168711.1, forward strand.
TGTCCTGGAAACAAAGCAATTCAACGGTGCTCGTAATGCCAAAGAGCTGGAGAACTTCTTATAGGATATGGAGCAGTACTTCAAAACTGCTTGTTAACCAGAGGATAAGCGAGTAAATATCATTTCAATGTGTCTTCAACTCAGTAAAGGATGACAAAGCTAAAGGCACTTGGGAAACGTTGCAGAAGGAATTGAAGGATCGGTTCCTGCCTTATAATACGACTTGGGTTGCAAGTGAATCTCTCAAAAAGTAAAGGCAAAAGGGCAGTGTTCGAGAATACGTGAAAGAATTTAGTAGTCTCATGATAGATTTCCAAAATATGTCCGAAGATGATAAGCTTTTTAACTTATGTCGGGATTACAAAGTTGGGCACAAGCAGAATTTCGAAGGCAAGGAGTAAAGGACCTTCCTTGGCAATAGCTGCAGCAGATATTCTTGTTGACTACAAGATGGGTAGTAACTCTTCTATTTAGAGGAAGAGCAATGAGAAGAAGGCTGGTACATCGAAAGATTGGAAGAAAAGGGATAAGAAGAAAAAATTCGAGGGCCCTAAATTGAAAGATGGTGATAGATCCCAACTCAAGTCAAAGAGTTTCAGTGGATGCTTCATTTGCAATGGTCCCCATTGTGCAAAGGACTGTCCAAAGAGGGAAAATTGAATGCCTTAAGGCTGGAAGGTAGTGATGATAACTCAGAGGATGCCCCATCTAGAGTTAATCCATTACAACACGTGAATGTTATCACTACACTGCAACGTGGCTTGATGTACTTTCAGGTTACTGTTGATGGTAAGGAGGTGTTGGCAATGATGGACATGGGTGCTACCAACAACTTTGTAAGTTCAAGGATAGTTGAAACGCTAGGTTTAAACATGATTCAAGTAACTACAAAAATTAAGGTCGTGAATTCAGCAGCACAGCTTGTGAAGGGACTTGCTGAAATCACTCTTTGTCAACGCGAGTGGGAGGGAAATTGCAATCTGATGATTGTTCCCTTGGATAATTTTGATTTGATACTTGGTATCGAATTCTTTATCAAGGAAAAGGTTTCCGTGGTACCACATTTGAATGAGTTATACATTACAGGTGAATGGAGTCCTTGTTTTGTGCCAGCGAGATATCTTAACAAGAATAAGGGAAAACAGATTTAGGATGAAATGCAATCTACGAAACAGCTTAAGACGGGTTTGAGGAAAGGGGAGATGACTTTTGTTGTAACTTTGGAAGAAATTAAAGAGGATTAGGTTGTGGAGGTACCTGATCAGGTTGCAAGTGTCTAGGATGATTTCGTTGATGCGATTCCCCTTAGAACTTCCTAGAACTCTCACACCTCGTTGTGCTATTGATCACAAAATTGAACTCGAACCAGGTGCGAAAGCTCCTGCATAGGCCCCATATTGAATGGCTCCATCTTAGTTGCCAGAGTTGAGGAGGCAACTTGATGATTTACTTGATACAGGTTTCATTCAGCCTTCAAAAGCTCTCTACAGTGCCCCAGTTTTATTTCAAAAAAAGCATTATGGTTCCATGAGAATGTGCGTGGATTATCGAGCAGTGAATAAGGTGACGGTGAAGAACAAATATCTGGTATAAATAAGGTGACGGTGAAGAACAAATATTCGGTGCCTAATGTTGCTGATTTGTTTGATCGATTGGTGAAGATTTCATTCTTTACCAAAATGGATTTGTGATCGGGCTATTGTCAAGTAATAATAGCTGAAGGGGAGTCGCCTGCGTGACTAGGTTTGGTTCTTTTGAATTTCTGGTTATGCCCTTCGATTTTACGAATGTACCTTCTACTTTTTACAGTTTGATGAATGATGTATTGTACGAGATTTTGGATAATTTTGTGGTGGTATACTTGGATGATATTGTGATATATAGTAGATCACTGGGTGATCATGTTGTCCACTTAAGATAGGTGTTTTCACAGCTTAGAGAACATCAATTATATGTCAAGGAGAAATGCGAATTTTACAGTTTAGATGTGATGTTTTTGGGACATTGGGTTGGCCAAGGAAAAATCAGAATGGATGGAAAGAAGGTCAAGGCTATCATGGAGTGGCCAAGTCCATCCAAGGTTGCTGAATTACATTCTTTCCTTGGATTAGCAAACTACTATCGATGTTTCATTCAAAGCTATTCCAAGAAAGTGAACGCCTTGACGGATTTACTGAAAAAGGATCGAAAAAGGAAATGGACCAATGAGAGTGCCAATGAGCTTTTGAGAATTTAAAACAAATTGTTTCAACTGATCCGGTGTTGCATTGCCTGACTTTGAGAAGTCGTTTGAAGTACACACTGATGCATCTGACCATGCTATTGGAGGTGTATTGGTATAAGAAGGTCATCAGATTGCTTATGAAAGTTGAAAATTGAAAGAGGCGGAACAACGATATTCAACTCATGGGAAAGAGATGAAGGCGGTTGTTCATTGTCTTCAAACTTGGCGCCGTTATATGTTAGGAACGAAATTCATTGTTTTAACGGATAATGTAGCCAACACATATTTTTGGTCTCAAAAGAAGTTGTCGGCAAAATAAGTGAGATGACATGAGTTTTTGGCTGAGTTTGATTTTGTGTGGGTTCATAAACCAGGCAAGCAAAATCAAGTTGCTGATGCACTCAGTCGAAAATTCGTGGAAATTTATGTTAGGCTTTGATGACAGTCGAATATAATTTTCTTGATAGAATCAAGTAGTAGGTTGAAAAGGATGTTGCTTATACCAATTTTTGTAGGAAATTGAGGATGTCTTGGTATGACGGTATTGGATTGAAAACGGTTTGATCTATACCAAAGGCAACAAATTATATATGCCTTCAGGTGCGGGACTGAGGTAATTATTGTTGAAGGAAACTCATGATCCATAATGGAACGTCATTCGGGCACTGAAAGAATGTTAGCCTTGCTCTCAAAATTGTATTACTAGCCAAAGATGGGTGATGAGGTAGAGGCATATGTGAAATCTTGTTTGGTGTACCAGTAGGATAAAACAGAAAAGAGGAAAGAGACAGGTTTGTTTCAACCTTTTCCAATTCCAGAATGGCCTTGGCGGTCGATTTCTATGGATTTCATTTCAGGTTTCTCGAAGGTTGATGGGTAAGTCCATTATTGTGGTGGTGGACAGGTTTTCAAAATATTCAATTTTTATTCCAGCTCTGCATGAGTGTACAGCAGACGTTGTTGTTGGATTTTTTTCAAGAATGTTGTGAAGTACTTTGGAATGCCCGAGGATATTGTGAGTGATTGGGATTCTCAATTTATAGGAAAATTTTGGACCATATTGTTTAACATGATGGGGTCTGAATTGAAGTTTTCAACAGTAAATTATCTGCAAATGGATGGTCAGACGAAAAGGATAAATGCATTGCTGGAAGAATATCTCAGACATTATGTTACAGCAAGTCAGAAAAATTGGGTTGCCTTGCTTGACACTACTCAGTTTTGCTACAATTTACATCAATCTTCTGTTACGGGTATGAGGTCGGCCGAGTTAACTATGCGGCATATGCCCAATATGCCTTTTGAGATTGTAAAACAAGGGGACATAGTGTGTTCAGATGCTTTTCGATTTGCACAAGATAAACAGGAGATGATCGAGCAAGAAGTATGCTGATCGGAACATGAGAGATGTGGAGTTTTAGGTTGGGGATAAGGTGATGTTGAAATTTAACTCCCCAGATTTGGAAGAAGATTAGTAGCAAGACCATACATCGTTGGTTGGTTCCGAAATATGACGGTCCCTTCGAAGTAATCAAACGTGTTGGAAGGTAGCATATTGCTTGAGCTACCTGATTGTTTGAAGGTCCATCCTACTTTCCACGTGAGTTGTCTAAAGCCCTTTAATGAAAGTTTGGTGGGACAAGATCGATTGTAGCCCAAAAGGGCTCCTCCTATGATTAGAAAACAGTATGACAAGGATGTGGCAAAGATTATAGGTCATCGAACAATTGGGACAAGTAAGAAACACAGAAGAATAGACTATCACAAATTCGGGTGTCCAAATTAAGCACATGTTTGACACATGTGTTGGGGCAGTTTTCGTGGTCCATATAGGTGGAAAGTATGGACAGTTGCTGGGAAATATTGTGGGAAGCAGTTTCTAGCAGTTCTAAGCCCACTGAGTAGGTTTAACCCTTTGGCAATTAAGGGTGTTAACTGCACATGAATTTTGGCTTATATATTTTGAAGGTTGGATAGATGAGATATAGAGAGTTGTAGTGTTACTTCAATATTCCTTTGTGTTCTTATATTATTATAGAGTAACAAACTTATATATTTTGAAGGTTGGACTGATGAGACACAGAGAGTTGTAATGTTCCTTCAATATTCCTTCATGTTCTTGTATTATTATGGAGTATTATTACAAGTTGGGTGTTTACCTATAAATTCTGTGTTCCTTTACATTGTTGCCGTTATCTTTGTTTGTGTGCATTGTACAAATTCATGGGCTGATTGAGTGGAACCTCAGTGGCAAAAATTTGGCTAAGTATTTTACCAGGAATTCGTCCCTGTGATACTAGCTATCTCCAAGATTGCAGTCAGCGTCATGCTCAATAGAGGTGAGCAGAGATTTCAACACCTTAAATAATACATAAGTCGAGCACTCCATAAAGTTAAACTTTCTGCATGCCTCGGTGGAAAGCTAATCCAAGCCTTAGTTATGTCTTCTAGAAAACTAAACCCGTACTTCCTAGAACACCGCGTAACAGTGCTTAAAAACTACCCTTTTGGAAAGTAGTCCATTAACCAGACATTTCAGGCCAACTAATGAAGTAAGCAGTTAAGCTCGATCAATTCAACATCGTCTACAAGCTAATAATGACAATTAAAAGACAAAGACTCATACACTTCATCATGTTTAGCCTAGAGCTGGTAAAGTGCAACACAATGAGGCCTCTTGGAAGCTATTCATAAATGGGTCATTAATTGAGGCTCTAGCTAGTGTAGGGGTGGTGCTAGTAATCAGCATCATTTCTATAAAGTAATAAGCTTTAGTTTTAAAGCATCCAACAATGAAGACCTTGATAGTTGAGCTTCGAATGACAAGGAAAATGAAATTTTACATGCTAGTCGTATAAGTGACTTGCAGCTCATCTTAAACCAAATGAAAGGATCTTACTAGATAAAAGAGGATAGGTTAATGTTGTACATTCAAGTTGTACAAAAGGAGTTTGAAACTTCACAAACATCGAGGTAAAAAATTCCAGTCTAAGATAATACCATGTAGAAGCCCTACGTTAGCCTCTAGGAAGAGGAATGAGGAGTTGAATATCAGCCATTGAAAAAAATCTCATAATTTATTATTAATCAATTATCACAATTATAGAGAGGCAATCATTATTCTTATGAGAGAATTAAGAGGTTACCAGATTTTTATTAATTAAAGATCCAACCTTGAATATTGGGAAAGATGAAGATGTAGTGGGATTCAATCAAGAAACCATTGAAGAGATTCAAGAACTTCAACATTCATCCTCTTTTTCTTCTCCGTCAAAAAATTGGGTGATATTCTACAAAATAATTATGAATTCTTGTAATTTTGTAGAACTTCATGTTTTCAATTAATTAGCTACTAATTAAATTGTTGTGTGAATTTTATTGTTATAGAGAAAAAAAATTGGATAGACATGTTATAACAATCATTGTGAGGTCCTATAGAAGATAGTGATATACCTCTATGATTTGCATGATTTTAAAAGACGCTCTAGTATTTTTAATGCATGCTTTTATGTTCACATCTTTCATAGTAATATAGAAATGTTACATGAGATAATAGATTTAATTCTACTCGAGAGAGATTATTAATTAACTTAAAAATATTGATCAACAAGAATATTCGCATACATATTGTCTTGATATTGATTTGCATTAAATGGATTAATAAGGGCGATTCAATGTCTTAGTAATAAAAAGCTTTCATAATTTGATCTTAGAATATTTAGTTTAAATAATTAATTAAATTATTCATATAAATTGGCTATTCGATTAAAGTCAACAATAGTTGAGCCTAGATGAAGTACATAGTACTCGTTGGAACGATACTTTATTCATCGTTTTATTACTTGTTCAAGATACCGTGCATTTGCCAGGTTTCTTACGATCAATTTTTTGGCGTTGTTGTTGGGGAGTATAGTATTTAATTAGTTTTAGTTAGTTATAAATTTAATCTAGATTTTTATTGCTTTATTAGTTTTTAAATTCATATTAGAAAAAAATTACATTGCTTTCTCTACTTCTTTTCAGGATCTTGTATACAAAGTTCGAGACATATATATATATTGCTCCATTTGATCCAGAAATCGAACGACATTTAGGTTGAAAAGAAAAGAAGAGTTAGAAACAAAACAAAAATAGTAAGTGGAATCAATGGTAGAAAACATTCAAAATCTGTTGGCCATTGAAATGAATGTATATGCAACACATCCGATTGTAGCTGATTATTGAAAACGAGAGATGGATCGGGAGAATACATAGATCTACTAGTGATAAAAGTCGATCCGCCAATTCAGGCAAACTAATTTTCATTTGAGAACAAACATGATCAATATGTTCCAAAGTGCACTACAATTATTTGGGAGACCCATGGACAATTCAAATGTTCATATTTCGAGAATTCTGGACATGTGTGAAATAATTGAATTTCCAAGGATTTCAATGATGCAATTTGATTGAGACTCTTTCCATACACTTTGAGAGATTAGAGAGGGGGTGGTGTCCACATTCCCACCTCATAGTATCACTACTTGGAACAGGTTTGAGTTAGAAAATTTTTGAACGAATAATTCCCACCAAAGAGAATCGCCAAGTTAAGGGATGAAATCACTACATTCTTTTGGATTGATTTAGAATGTTATTTAGAGGCATGGGAAAGATACAAAAGCTGCTCCTACAATACCCACAACACGGCTTGCAAAATGGCTCCAAGTCCAGCACTTTTACATTTGGTTGAATTCGATAAACAAGGCTAATGTTGACTATACCTGTGATGGGTCAATTACAAAAAGGACAATGGAGGTGTATGAAGTCATGAAAGATCTAGCATACACTAGTGCATTGTGGCCAACAGAAAGATCATGTGGAAAGAAAATTGTTGGGATACACGAGGTTACACATCAATAGTTATTTCATCGCAGCTGGCAGTACTAGCAAAAAAGGTAGATGGTATAGAAATTAATCAAATAGTGAATGCAGTTCAAGCAGCTTGGCCTAGATGCTACCATTACGGAGAAAATCATGAATTGTGGATTGTAATGTAGGAGTCCATTTGCTCAATTAATTGAGGATGTAAACTACATATAGAATTACCAGATTCAATAAAATAGTCCCCATTCCAATACATACAATTCGGGAAGAAGAAATCCCCCAGACTTCTCTTAGAGTAACACACAGTCTTTTCAGGGTGCACCACATCAGAATGCTCCATCGGGTTTTCAGTAATCATAAAAAGAAACCTTCATAGGAAAAAAAGCATTTGCCAAGATGGCTTAGGCATCAACTTACTTTATACGGAAGATTGAAAAGAACTTGCAGATTCAAGGGACTGCTATTAAAATTTTTGAAATCAAGTAGGGCCTATAGCAGTTGTATAATCCAACAGAACTCATGGTACCATGCCAAACGACATAGAAAAGAACCTACAGAAACATGTGTATTTTACTTTAAGATAATGAGGACAATGTCTAATTTAAAATTGGGGTTCAAAAAATATTGAGTTTTTAGTTTTATTATTCTTGTGTGATTATGTGTTTTTATTGCTTTATTAAATATACAAAAAATAGAAAAAAAAAATTTAAACAAATTCAAAAAAATTCTTTAGTTTGTTTAGTTTTATTTGCTTGTCTGTGTGTGTTAGCTAAACTTCCAAACTATGATAACAATAATTGGAATTATGTGTCAATATAAGAACTATGAATAGTTTATATGCTTAGATTAATTGATACTTATCCATGTAAAATTTGATCATATTTGAGCATAATTAAGTCTAGCATTGTAAAGTAATGAGTGGATTCATATACTTGATATGTTGACATAATAGAACTTAGATAATAAACTAAAAGATCATTATCCTTAGCTATATTTAGAATAATTTGGGGGTGATTAAACTATCGCAGGAAGATATTGAGATGAATATGGGTTTCATGTGTGAATTCTTTTGTGGATTATGTAAGACTAAAAAGATGAAAATTAGGAGAAAATTAAGTTACAGTCGACTTTCTAGAATATGTTTGTAATGAGAGAAATTGAACTAATCATTACATAAGAAAGAAAAAATGCATTATTATGAAACTACCCTGTAAAAGATCTCAATGAGTACACTTATTGTAAATCTTAAAAGGAAAACTAAAAAATGGATCAAACTAGTACATGAAATAGAATATTTGCAGCAAACTTGAAAAAGCAGGTAAATGAAAACAAATTAGGCACAACATGCATAGATTAAGCCCTAAAGACTTATTCGAGAAAATTAGACTTTTAACAAGTGATTATTAGACTAATTGAGTCTTAAAGTTTGAAGAAATCCAAAATTTGGAGAATCCTTGTTTATCTCAAGTTATTAACTTATAATTAATGAAATCTACCCAAACTAGAGAGGATGAGGATTAGTATAAAAATTCAACATTAGATCACAACTTGAGAAAACGTTAAAAGAATAAGTTTGGGGGTTTGTGTATCTTACAAGTAAAGGAATGACAAATTTAACTATTGAGGGTCGAGAATTGAAGCAACTTGTGAATTTATAATGATTTTCTTAATTCTTCACACATTCATCAGTTTTGCATTGGATATTTTAGTATCGTGAGCTTTAAGTTGTTTATGGATATAATACAATGATTCCAATCCTAGAGAAACAAATAGATTATCTAGCCTAACACTTTGGGCATGCTTGTCTCAATATGTTATAATTTTGTTTGATGACAAACAAATGTTCAAGTCTAGAGAGCATTTGATAAATATATTTTTTATATTTATCCGAGCCTTTAAATATAGATATTTAGGAGATCTTATGATTAATTATGGCCTAATTTCTTGTATATTTCATTTTTTTAGGTGAAAATTGATGATTGGAAGTGAAATTGGAAAAAATGAGGGGGAAAAAAAAAAGAGAAATCCAAAGTACAAATATCCAATAGTTTATCTGAACCACAAAATGATGATTGAAGATCAAATAAGATCCATTGGATACAATTAACAGTCAAAAATTTTGAAATATAGTCAAAGTATTTGCACAAATCAATTTTCAATTGCACAAGTTATACTCCGGATTCTTAGTTGTAGATTGTGACCCATTTTTAGAATAGTAAACATTTGAATTGAAAAACTTATACATCTATAATAATTTTATCCATTTGAGTTAGCTTTTCAATTCACTCTGGATTTCCTTAATCGGACTTTGAAAGAGAAATAGATGACAACAATATTGACAACTGTTGAGAAACATAATCATTCGCAAAGCGAAGACAACTTTCTTTATTTGATTGAAACTCTTTTGAAATCCAATTTGGACGTATTTCTCGAACTAATTTTACCTTTTATAAATCAATAACATGGACACAACCATTGAAAAAACCTCTCACAATCTAAAATAGAGGAAAATAACAGAATAAAATAGAGGCAAAATCATTTTTTCTCGTAAAAAAATTAAGAGTAATTACAAGATTTCTATCAACTAAAACTCCAACCTTGATTATCGGGGAAAGAAGAAAACGGTGAAGCGGGATTCAATCAAGAAACCACTGAAGAGATTCAAGATTTTTAAGATTCATCCTATTTTTCTTCATTTATCAAAATATCGGTAAAGTTCGACCAAAAAAAATTATGAATTCCTGTAATTTTGCAATGCTAGACTAGATTTTTATTTACCAAGACATAGACGAACCTTCATTATAAAGTTCTTAATATAATTTCGATATGTTTGCACTCAATATGTGTTTATTGTTGCATTATTGTTGTAGAACTTAATGTTTTTCGATTAATTAGCTATTAATTGAATTGTTTTGTAAATTTTATTGTTATCGAAAAAGATAATAGAATAGATAGCACATTATAACAACCATTTTGAGGTCTTTATATGGGATAGAGATATACTTCTAAGCTTTGCATGATTTCAATAAATATTCTAGTGTTTCTAATGCATGATTACCTCTTTTATGGAGATATAGGAGAGTCACATGAAAGGATATATATAATTCTACTCAAGAGACATTATTAATTAATTAATTTAGGAATATTGATCGACAAGAATGCATATGTTCTTAATATTGATTTGCATTAAAATGAATTAATAAGGGGGATTCAAAATCTTAGTAAATTTCTCACCTAACTATAACAAAGAGCTTTTATAATTTGATCTTTAGAATATTTAGTTTAAATACTTATTACTATATATTCTTCATATAAATTGGCTGTTCGATTTAAGTTCGTGGGAACGACACTTTATTTATCATTTTATTACTTGTTCATGATACCGTGCATTTGTGCCACATATTTAATTAACCGAGTAGTACAAAGAACTTGCAAAGAAATTTTAAAATAACACCAATCTAAGATAAAAACAAAATACTATTGGATCAATTGAGGTCAATCAAAGGGACTTCGACAACATAGGTTTGGCTGATCTCAACTTGAGGCAGTATTAGTGGCATAAGCGATTGTTTTAATTCCTTACCTCGTCATTCAGGAACTCAACATCCCGGTCTAGTTTTTTCTCTTTCATAAATCTTATCACCTCTTCTAGACTAGAAATGTAAATTTTCTATTGTTTGGCCTGATATGTAGGAGAAGCCTTTCACTCCTCCACACCGAGCAATCCTTACCTTTCTTCTCAGCTTACTAGAGAGCATTATTGATTCTAGAGAGAAAAGATGAGGAAAAGGTGGTAAAATGTATTCATTTTACTGAAGAATGAAAAACGTGTATTACAGTATGTTAACTACCTATATAAATAACTGAATTAATAATATTACAGTTGGCAATTAACAGAATGCTAGCTAGCAAGTGAAATATCTATGTCTCATATGGCTCGAGATGATCGGTGAATGTCAAGAACCGCCATCTTGGAGAGCAAAGGAAGTAAAGATGTAGAGGGCAGTGCTTTGGTGAACACATCTGCTAGTTGATGATGAGTACGAATGGGAAGGAGTTTGATAAATCCATCAGTAACTTTATCACGGACAAAATGACAATTGATCTCAATGTGTTTCGTCCGTTCATGGCAATGTCTATGGCTACCTGATTATCACAAAAAAAGAGCTGCTGTTCCAGATTGTTGGATGTGAAAGTCAGTCAACAATTGATGAAGCCAAACAATTTCGTGGAAGATCGTGATATAGTGGTCTGCTTCTTGGCTTTCCTCATCATAGAGTCACCTAAGAAGATGCAAAAACCAGTCACAAATTTTTGAGTGTCCAAGCAGGATCCCCAACCAGCATCTGCAAAGGCTCGTAGTTGAAAATCAAACCTTGTCCAAAAAGGCTTTCAAATATTTCAGAAGGTAATAATCTGCCTCCAGATGAGATTGCCTAGGAGAAGATACAAATTGGCTAAGTTTATGGACAACAAATGTGATATCTGGTTGTGACACAGTAAAGTCTTAGAGTAAACGTCCAACTAAGCATCGATAGCAAGAAGCATCAGCAAGAAGTTCACCATCGAAAGAGCTTAGCTTAGTTTTTGGATCCATGGGTGAAGAAGCCGGTTTACAAGCAAAAAACCAGAATCCTCAAGCAACTGTAAGGTGTCATTACATTGGAATAGATAAAGACCACGAGCTGACGGTGCAATCTCTAGGCCAAGAAATTACTTTAAAACACCAAGATCCTTGAGTTTGAATTGGATATGAAGAAATCGCTTTAAATCCTCAATGACAAGTAAATCATAACCTGCAATTATGATATCATCCACATACACCATTAGAGCTACAAAAGAAGAACCTGCACCTTTAGTGAAAAGGGAGTAATTTGACTTGGATAGTGTGAAACCATGTAGGACAAGAGCCTGGGAAAACTTAGAAAACCATTGTCGTGAAGCTTATTTAAGGCCATATATCGACTTGTGCAAACGGCAAACTAGCTTTCCCCCCTACTTCCAGCCTTCCTGTGTGCATCATAGCCCAAGGGAAGACCATGGATACACTTCCTCAAATAAATCCCCATTTAAAAAGGCGTTATTGACATCTAGTTGGTAGAGATGACAACCTTTTATAGCAGCAAGAGCAAGTAACATTTTAATCATAACTAACTTTGCAACTGGAGAAAATGTCTCAAGAAAACCTAGGCCTTCTTGTTGTGTGTATCCCTTGGCTACCAACCGGGCTTTATAACGTTCAATACTACCATCAGATTTGTATTTGATTTTGTAAATCCATTTGCACCTAATTGAATGTTTGTCCTTAGGAAGAGGGTGAACATACCATGTGTGATTGGGACTCCATAGCATCTAACTCATGTGCCATAGCTTCTCTCTAATGTGGATATTGAACGACTTGATGGTAGAATTTTGGTTCAAAATTGGAAGAGACATTGAGTAGATAGGTATAATGAGAAGATGAGAGGGATATATAAGAAATGTAATTGTGCAAAGGATACGGAATATTGGAGGAAGATTGGGAATGTTGCTGGAGTAAATTGCAGTGATAATCACATAGATAAGAAGGTGGTTTAATGGTCTTGGAAGTCCTTCGAACAATGGGTTCATGTACTATGGTCAGGCATATGGGGAATACTAGGATTATTAGGAGGATATGGAGCAGAAATAGAATCAAATACAGGGAATGTGGACATATTAGAGGCTGGTGCAGGACTAAATCCGGGAATGGATCAACAATGTCAGTAGGATGAGGTATGGACTGAAAAGGAAACAAGGACTCGTGGAAAATTATCATGAAACACAAAGAAAAATTTTGATTCGATATTATAAAGCTTGTACCCTTTTATGCCTAGCACATACCCAACAAATATAGATGCTACTGCACGAGGATGAAACTTCGTTCTAGTGGAGGGTGAAGTCGAGGCATAGCATAAACAGCCAAAGACTTTGAGATGGTTATAATCAACAAGGGCACCATAAAGGAGTTGAAAATGGATTTCACCATGTAATAAAGGTGATGGAGTTCTATTAATCAAATAGGTGGCTGTAAGAACACATTTCACCCGGAATTTTATTGGTACATGAGATTGGAAGAAAAGAGCACGAGGTACATTAAGAAGGTGTTAGTGCTTTCTCTCTACCACAGAGTTTTGTTCAGGTCGTTCATCACATGAAAATTGGTGTAATACCTTTTTGGAACTGAAAATTTCTGTGAATTGAAGTTCAGGTGCATTATCAAACCTAAACTTCTTAATAATCTTGCCAAATTGTGTTTCAATAAGGGAGAAAATTTTGGGAATTATGGATTTAACATCAGATTTCTGTTTCATGAGAAATATCCATGTGAATCTAGTACAATCATCGACCAAGGTGAGGCAATAACGATAACCAGTTTGTGTTGATGTATGGACCCCATGTGTCACAATGAACTAAATCGAAAGCATTTTTAGATAGATTATTATTGGAAACAAAAGAAAGGCGTCTTTGTTTAGCCAATGGGCAAATGGAGCAATGCACATCTTTATAATCATTGCAGTTGAATATCAACTTGGCTTTCAGCATTTCTAAGCATTTAAACGATAAATGTCCAAGACGATTGTGCCAAATTTGTGAAGACACATTATTTACATTTGAAATGGAGGAATTACAAGTAGTAGTAATAATAGGAACATAGGGACAAGAATTGAAACAATAGGCAGAATCATTGACATAAAGGTCAGCCACTTTGTTAGCCCTACCAATCATCTTCAAAGTTTGTATTCCTGGATGATACAACAGTTTGTAAGAAATTTGACTTGAAGAGAAGAATTCCTTGTCAGCAAGGTAGTAGATCAACTTAAAATGGAATTGTGGAACATAAAAAACATCATACAATATCAATGAAGGGCTGAGTTGAATTGATCCAGAAAAATTAACTTATATGCGAGAGTTGTTTGGAAGTCTAACAAATGAATTTTAAATGGGAACTATATTTTGGAATAGGGATTGTTCAAAGCACACATGATTTGTAGCACCGGAATCAACTATCCAATGTTTAGAAGAATGAAGCACAGGATGATTAGAAACAGAGAATGTGACACCTGATGTATATGTTGGTTTAACATCAGTCCCTGTGTCAGCTTTGGCTGATGCTAGATGGGAGTTCAACATCCAATAGGTGCTGATATTGATTGGAATTCAAGGTTTGGACAAAACCAGATATATTCCCTTCATGATTAGAGGATTCTGAGACCTGGTTTGCTGTTGCATTAACCATTTGATTTGAGGAAGTGACTTTGTCATGCCTTGTACCACGAGGATAACCATGAAGCTTATGACATTGTCTATAGTGTGATTAGTAAATCCACAATATGTACAAACTGGACGATTATTTTCTGATATTTACCAGAATGTTGGTTGCTATTGGATCGATTACCTTCATTTTTTATGTAAAGAGCCATAGAATCCTCCTAGTTGATATTCCTGCCACTTTATTCATATTCCAGATCACACCTCAACTGGAAAATGCGCGGGCTATTTTTCTGCTGAAATCTCTCCTTAAGATCCTTCCAATTTCATAAGCGGACACCGAATAGATAACACTCGCTGATATTTCCTTAGACACAGAATTAAGTATCCAGGAGATGACTATGTTGTTATTGCGAATCCAAGCATTGATCAGATTGTCATTACCATCAGGTTTTGGAATAGATCCATCGATAAAGCTTAATTTGTTTTTCACGGACAAGGCATCATCATACTTCTGCTCCAAGAGGCATAATTGTCACCAACTAATGACTGAGAAACCAATATAAGCCCTAGATTGTCCAAATGATGAAGTTACTAAGGACTCAATCCATCATCAATGATTGAATTGCTCCCCGAAGAAGCCTAGTTTTTTGAATTTTCTGGTAAATTTGAAGCATCAGTCACCATGGAGATGATGAACCAGATATCAAAACGAAGTTGGAATCAATGATCGGTGCAACCAGAACTCTGGAGAAGAAGAAGAATCAAGAATTTTGCTCTGATACCATATTGATTCTAGAGAGAAAAGATGAGGAAAAGGTGGGAAAATGTGAATATTTTACTGAAGAATGAAAAACGTGTATTACAGTATGTTAACTACCTATATATTTTAACTGATTTAACAATATTACAGTTGTCAATTAACAGAATGCTAGCTGGCAAGTGAAATATCTATGTCTAATAAGCATTTTGGATTCCTTAAGGAATTTTTGTGCTTCCATCCTTACCCTTTGCTCCTCAGCTAGTGCTACTTGGTTCACAAGCATTTTTTCCTTTACCATTCAAGGCTTTTCATGTTAAAAGTTTGGCTTTTCTCTCTTATTATACTACAATTCTCTCTTCATACTATCCTGTTCCATCTACGCTTCATGACTTTTTCAACTCTTAGTTATGAGGTAAATCAAACCACGACCAAAATTGACGGCCCAACAATGCAGGTTTTAGCCCTATCCATCACAGTTAGGTAACCTGTTGGGTAGGAGTCCAACATTTAGAAATAACCCTAATCACACTCTGGAGACTTGCCTCATGAGCAAAAGGGATCCATTACCCCGTAAGACTCTTGACACGAAGCCTTAGAGAACAGTGATGTTCACATCATAGATGACCTAATGATTGAGTGTTGCACTTTGGATGGCATATAAGTCTAGTTTCCTCTTCAAGGACCTTCAAGGTCTTCCTTTTCTACTGAACTCCACCTCATGGGCAACCTTTTTCTTAGATACTATGATAACCTTCAAATTCCTCATCCTTTCATTATCTTCTTTGGACCTGATAGGGATGTAACCAATGTTAACAAGCTAAAATATTTTTCTAAGTGTGTTGAGAAAAGGAATGATGAAAGACGGGCTTACTAGTGTTCATCCTTGTTGGGTCAACTTTATAAGACCATGAAGCAAAAATATTTGCTTCCACTGTTAAAGTATTGCAAACCTAAACTCCGTGGGCTGCCGACGAGCTCTTTTTGCCAATTCTTTCCAAATTAGAGTTGGTCAACAAAAAATGCATATAAAAGTTAAACGGTTCAACTTAAACTTTAATAAGACACCTCATCCTAGGTATTCTGCAACAACTTGGGACACTTATGTATATCATGATATCAAACCAGAACTACCATGTCTGTCCTAGTATCGTCATCTGTAAGCTGCCAGTCACCCTGAGGAAAATGAAGTATTACTTTAACTTTTTCACTGAATGCTGATGATCACCACCATGGCCTCTAGTGTTCATGTTACACCCACTCATTTATAGTCAAAGTCAAGAAATTATTTAGTCAAAGTATAAAACTCAACTAGTCGAAGTTAAAATGGACTTAACAAATGAATTTCTTGGGGCTTATTTTACAATTACAAATAATTATATAAAATTAAAATTTAAGGATTTAGTTCTCAAGTATTAAAAGCTAAGTTTTGCATAAACTAGAAGTTTATGCACATATCTCACAATTTGGAGTTAGTGCTTTAATAAATAAAACCATTTCTCACTTTCCCAAATAGAAAGCATGGATAGAAAGACTAGACAGAACGAAGTAAAGAAAGAGAAAAGGGAAAGAGAAAATGGAAGAAAGAAAAAAGAGGAAATAGGTTTCGACATTTTTAATCTTGGATTTTTCATTCCCGAAATTTCCTTATTTCGAGAGGTAAGTATAAATTATGTTGATTGAATTTTTAGGGTTTATGGAAAATTTGCTTAAACGTGAAGTTTAGCAATAATTAAAGGTTATTGACATATAGTTGAGGTATTAACGAAGAACATTAGAACCCACTTGGTAGAGGGTTCGCTGCCTAATTGACATGGTTTATAAAATTTAGGTCTAGTAGGGTGATTCGGAAAGGGTCGTGTCAGTTGGTTCAAAGCATGGTTTATAAAATTTTGGAAGTTTGCATGGTTCACTCGTTAGCATATCATGCATATTAACCGTGTATGTTGTGATGGCAAAATCACAGGTTCCTAATTATCTAAAACTCATGTGGTTACTAGGATGCATTACACCTAAAGATGATGGAAGAATCCTTTTAGTAGATTCAGAGACAATTTTTAGTTGCTGTTGACCCAGAAAATGAGCCACCAGATGCTGGGCCCACTCTTGCCATGTCGAGCTAATTTCGGCGCATTTCTATCGGAGAAACGGTGAGTAAGGAGGAAGATTTGGACGCGAGAAGTGCTTCACGGCGAGAGACCTTCAAGCTCCAACGGGTGAAACAAAGATGATCACGCTATCAATGATCACCAAACGAAGACCAAAACTACTAACCAAAGATCTCACTAGAATATGTGGAAGGATAGAAAACAAAAGAGTATGGTAAATTATAATATCATCTGCTTAGATATTTTACTACCAAGTGTGCGTAATGCGAGATGACAAAATGGAAACATATATGTGTTTGTTCGTATTTGTCAATATTCCTTATTGGTTCCATATTTGAGAATTCAAGACATGAGAAAATGATAATCCTAACTCTAATTTTTTCAACCCCTTTTAAGTTACAAAGAGGATCAATTTATACTATTTTGGCCGACGTGGTATCCGTTGGATCATAACTACATGGCCTCATCTCCTTAGTTGAGACTTCATATCATTGTCTATTGATACAATTAATGTACTAATAAGGGGTCAGTCGCCCTATACAATAGACTGACACCCTGACATCCTCTATTACAAGTTTTACATCAATCACTTTTAAAAGATACTCAAATATTTTGCAAGAGACAATGTCGGCTTATGAGCTTCGGGTGAACTGAGAGCCTCAGAGTTGGCCCTCTGAGAAGAGAGCTTCAGCTCTTTCTTCATTTCTTTAGGCAGCGTCTCAACTCAAGTGTAGTGCTTCTCTAATTGAGGCGGTGCCTCGGTAATCTGCACAACTTCTTTGCATTTTGACCACTTAGGTCTTTGTTGACTTTTTTGTTGAGTTTCTCTCCACGTGGATTGCTACGTGGCACATTGACTTTGAGTCTCAATGGCGAGGCGTAACTCCCCCGCCATGATTCAATGAGATTGGATAAGAAGCTCGTGGGACATGTTTATTTATGTAATGCATGGACTTTGGAAGTAGATAAAATTTCATTAGTGGGTGATTTGCATTATGCCGTAATCTCCAATGTGCATGACTTGTGCAAACCTCTTAACAGTGTTTATCTTTAATTTGTATACTTGGGGACATCTCATTTTTTGGAACAATTTGAGGAAGGGTCAGCAAAGTAGAGAAATTCCGAAGTGGTCTTGCATGAAGTGCTTTTGCAAGGCTGAAGCTTCGTCTGAACTAGACGAAGAGGGTTGGGTCTGACCATTTTTGGGCCTCAGTGTTGATAATTATGAGGGGCTTGACTTTAGCATGCTTGAGAGGAACACGAGGCATCCTTAGTTATTGCGCCCAAATGATTTGCTGTTGTGGTACGTTTTCAAGAAAAGATAGCTGAAGCGGTTCAACGTCCTATACACACAACCGTCACCGCATTTAATGTGCAATGAAGTGGTTCAGATGCACGAGGGCGCATGGAGCAGACGCTCTGATCTGAGCCGTAGAAGATGAAATGACAGACGTTTTAAGCGGCTAGAATTTGATTTTCAAACGAATGGTCAGATAAGTCGGATCATCATCCAACGGCTAGGATTGAGAGGCCCTACCTATAAAAAGAAAACATTTGTGGAAGAAACCACTTTTGCTTTGTATGAATCCAGTATTAACATCCTTTGAAACCTCAAGCTTTCTCCAAGTTTTCTCAAGAATTTTCAGTTTGTCTTCCTGGTTTTTAACTTTTTTCTCCCTTTTTCCTTTCTTTCCTTGGTGTCTTTGCAATCTTTTTGGTGTTTCATCATTTACCATCCCCTTCAACTCGTAAGATTTGATTAATGGCATCCTCTATTTCTGTCGGGGTGATGTGGACATGAGTGAACTGGCTGATGAGATGGGGAGTGTAAATCACTAACACCGCTAACCTGGTTAGGAATGTTCAGGCTGGGTAGAGTGTTGCTGCACCTAGGTACGGTAGGAGAGACCAGTAGTATAGCCTAAGGGGCAGTCAAAATCCCTTCTTCTATAGATCCGTCCCATTTAGTAAATCTTCGGGAAAAATATAGGATCCCCTATGATAACTCCTCTCCCCCACTCCTAATGAGCAAGCCTTCTATCCAAGGCTAGGCTACGTTGCCATCAGTGAGTTTCTTTTAAAGGCTGGGCTCTGCTTGCCTATTCACCATTTTTTTCAGGCTGTCCTTAGGCTACAAGGGCTGGCCCCCACCCAGCTCATCCTTAACACTTTGGCCTAATTAGTAGGGACATAATTCCTTTGGAAGGAGGTCTCCCTGGGCGAGGACATGTCCCTTCGCGTTTTTCAGTCAGTTTTCCAACCTCGTGTTTTAGGCAAAGGAGATTCTAAGGGATGGTACTCCTTGTGTCCGTGGGGGTCACACTCCTCCTTTGTTTTGGGCCTGCCTTCCTCCATTAAAGGATGGAAAGAGACATGGTTCTAGGTCCGGAGACATGGTTCTAGGTCTGGGGAGGTGGCAGGAGTGTGAGGGAGATATCGACCCCCACCTCAAAGTCCCAACTTCTTACTCCAAAGCTAGTAACTGTCTTTTTTGTCTGATACTTAACGTTTCTTTGTTGTCTTGTAGGGTCGATTGAACGTTTCGACCTAATTGAGAGTGATTGGGACACTCTTGCTGATATATACCGTCGATCCTCCTCCTCACGCGACTTTTATCGTTTCCAAGTGATTTTTTGAGAGAAGTTTTGTTTAATGGCCAGGAGGGGTATAATTTTTGCTCCTTTGTTCTTTATCTTTATTTTTGTTTCATTGTCTTTTATTTACTTGTATCTGACCCTACATTTTGCTTTGTAGAAAGTTTGAAAAGCGATGGCATACCACCTCGGACAAGACCACAATTATTGCTGCCACTTCCACCTCTAGCCACAAAGATCTACTAGAGCAAAGCAGGTGAGGGACAACATAGAGAGGGTTAGCAGAGAGGTTGGCAGTTAGGAGGAAGGGGTCTACAAGGGGAAGAAGGTGGTCGTGGAGGAGCCTAAGAAGATGCAAATGTTCTCTACCACCGGCGTGGGTGGGTCCAATGACATTCCCCCGCCTCGCTCCAGCGTCCCACCTGGGGAGAAGTTGATGGCAGCATCAATAGCTATAGCCTCTGGGAGGTAGAAGAGGCCACCTGCCGCAAAGCCCCAAAGGCAGGAACCTACGAATAAGGCCAAGTCCACCAGCGACTCCATAGCTTCTGAGGCTCCCTCAAGGAAATGGCTCATCGTCAAGCTCGGAGTGAGGAGTTGGCTCCTAAAAGTCTTTCTCTATTTCCTCCAGAGGTTCAAATAGTCACATTACTGGACGGAGAAGTGGTAAAATTTTGTAAAGACTAACGACATCGTGGATGTCCTTTCCACGATGGTGAACCAAGTGAGGAGGGCCTTTGGTGTGGCCATAGAGGCTGAAGCCTTCTTTAAAAGCCTTCAATACAAAAATAGAGAATTTGTCAATAAAGCCTCCTAGGCTGAGGAAGCTGCCAGCAAGGCTAAGGCTGAGGCGGAGGCTCTGAAGAAGTAGCATGCAGAAGAGTCTGTGCATCTCGGTTCTGTCTCAGCAGAAATTGAGAATTTGAAGGAGGGTCCACCTATCCCAAAGCGAGATGGTCGTCTTAACGAACCAAGTGGAGACTTCTGATGCTTATCAGCGGCTAGCAGCTGAGGCCTTAGAGAAGGCCAATAAGGAGAACTCATTGCTGAAGGGGACAGGTAGGGTAGTTGAATTCCAAGGTAACTGGTCTAACTGAAGAGGTGGAAACTGCCAGGCGGAGGCTCAGTCTGCTGGTAGTAATGCTGTGAAACATTTCCTCGCCAACTTCCACTTGACGGAGGCATACCAAAGCTTTTTGAAGTATTGGTGAAGGTATGCCTACATTGATATGACAGAGTGGCTGGAGGTCAACATTCAAGACATCGACACTTCGGAGTTGATGGTAGTCTTGAGGAGCCTGAACCTAAACCTCCAACAGAGGGAAGCCAAGTGATCGAACTTGAGGATGATGCGGCTGAACAATAGCTGAAGTGGCTCCTAATGATGTTTTAAACTTAAAGCAACAAGTAGAAACAAACTAAAGAAAACATCAGATTCATGATAACATCAAACTTATGCATATTTAAACTCAAATAATAGAATCAAAGTGAAGTTCTTCAACCACTTTAGACGTATTACAAACTCATGCACCATGGACTTCATCAATTAGAACCAAACTCGCAATTTTGTCTAAGTGTTAGGAGGTTGTGTACCTTGATAAACTTCAGAACTTAAGCACATCGAACCTCAATGGCTAAAATCAAACTTATAACTTTACATAAGTGTTAGGAGGTCGTGTACCTGAATAAACTTCAGAACTTAAGTACATTGAACCTCAATGGCTGAAATCAAACTTATAACTTTGCACACAAGTGTTAGGAGGTCGCGCACCTTTTGTTTTAAAACTTCGTTTATATTTTGCACAATTATAAGCAGTTTACTTTTCTTTATTTTCCTAAACATTGGGGTTGAGTGGTTCGTCCGTACTGAGGCTTCCTTAGCAACTTTTGTTGCTAAAAAATGTGTCACACTTCGTAAGTGCAGACGTGGCCCTTTTGGGACCTAGTTCTTCGACGAGGTGCTTGTACTTCTCTACATAAGGACTGTTCGTCTATGTAGAGACATCTTCCAAGGCCTTTACCTCTTGGGAGGTATCTTTAACTTATGAACATTTTGATAAAAGTTACTTTTATTGGATCATAAATTGTACATGCAAGATATTTACACCATCACTGATATTATTTTCGTAGATGTTTTACATTCCAGGGATGAGGCTGTGCCTTTCCATCCAAACTTTCAATTTTGTAGGTTCTTGGCCGAACATCTTCGCCGAACCTCTTCCTTGATACAATAAGGGCCCTCCCAATTGGGACCAACAGTTCCAGATCCATGTACTTTAGAAGACAAAAATACCCTTCGAAGCACCATCTCATTCAAACGAAACGATCTCTTTTTCAGTTTTGCATTGTAATATCTTTTCATTTTCTGTTGATAAATAGTCAGTTTTGCTTGAGAGTCATCCTTCCTTTCTTCAAAGAGGTCAAGTTCAAATCTCCGTATCTCATCATTAGATATTTCATTAAAATAAATTCGACGAGCAGATAGTAGATTCACTTCCATTGCGCTCATAGCCTCGGCTCCGTAGGCCATAGAAAAAGGAGTCTCTCTAGTAGTAGTTCAACTTTTAGTCCCGATGGCCCAAAGTACTTGAGGTAGTTCATCGACCCATGTCCCTTTAGAGGCGTCTAACTTCCTTTTCAATGTGTATTTGATTGTTTTGTTGACAACCTCAATCTGTCCATTTGCTTCGGGATGGTGTGGGGAGGAAAAATGTTTCTTAATGCCTAGTTCCTCGCATAAATTTCTGACTTTCTAGACCATTGTCTGAGACAATTGAATGAGGGATTCTAAATCTACAAATGATATTTTTCCACAAAAATTTGAAAGTGTTGGCTTTAGTGATTTTAGCAAATGATTCGGCCTCTATCCATTTGGTGAAATAATTAATGGTGACAATTGCAGAATTCGAATTTCCTCACCCTTTGGGAAGAGGTCCTATGAGGTCAATTCCCCATTTACCAAACGGCCAAGGGCTGGAGACAACGTTTAGTTCTTGGGAAGGTTGCCTCTGAATAGTTGCAAAGCATTGGCGTTTATCTCATTTTCGGACAAACTGTCGTGTACCTTTTTTCAAGGTGGGCTAATAATATCCTTACCTCAATACTTTCTTTGCTAAGGACCATCCTCCTATGTGATTCCCACATACTCCTTCATGAATTTTTCGGAGCACGTAATTAGCTTGCTCTCCTCCAATGCATCGGAGTAAAGGTAATGAGAATCCACGTTTGTATAGCACATCATCTGGGAAGACGAAGTGTGTAGCTCATCTTCTGAGCTTCTGGGCCTCCTCTTTTTCAAAGGGTAATATACTTGGTCCTTAAGGAAATATATAATTGGTTTCATCCATAGAAGAGTATCTTCGACCTACATTATCGTTTCGCTAGTGGTGGTAGAGGGTTTGGGAAGATGCTCTATGGGCACTACCGTGAGTAGTTCTGAATCTTTACTATTTGCCAATTTTGATAGGGCATTGGCATGAACATTTTTAGTGCATGAAATTTGCATGAGCTCAAATCTTTCAAAAGGGGGATGAGTTCCATAACCAATTTCAAGTACGCAACAATAGATTTATCTCTAGCTAGAAAATTGCCATGTACCTGACTTACCACCAGCTAAGAATCGCTACCAATGGTGAGTCTCTTTACTTGCATTTCTCTAGCTAGTCTGAGGCTAGCGAGGAGGGCTTCATATTCTGTTACATTATTGGTGGCTATGAAATTAAATCGTACAGTACAAGTGAGCTTATGTCCTTCTGGACTGACAAGGACTACGCCTGCCCCTAACCCTTTCTCTCTGGACGATCCATCTACAAAAAGGCTCCATGTTGGAGGTTCAGAAGGTTCAATTTCATCTTCCATTTCTAGAATAGGAGTGAATTCAACAACAAAGTCTGTCGGAGCCTGTCCCTTGATGGCAGCTCTTGATTTAGATATGATATCAAATTCACTAAGTTCTACAGCCCACTTTAGTAATCTCCCGGAAGCATCGCAATTCTGCGGCACTTGCTTGAGGAGAAAGTTTGTCAACACCTAAATAATAAGCTTGGAAATACGGTCTCAATTTTCGAGTCACCAAGGAGAGGGCTAGCTTTTCCACGTTTGGGTGTTGAGTTTCTGCTGCCAAGAGTGCTTTGCTCAAGTAGTAGACGGGCAGCTATTGATCATTTTCCTCTCTTATCAGAATTGAACTGATGGCATTTGTGGTTACTGCCAAATATAACTGTAGTGGCTTGTTGGCCATGGGCTTGGAAAGGAGATGAGCCTATCCCAAGTGCTTCTTTAGCTCCTGGAGGGCTTTCTCACACTCCTCTATCCATTGGAACTTACTTCTTCCTTTGAGAATTTTAAAGAAAGGTGGCTACTTGTCCTTTGCCTTAGAGACGAAGAGATTTAGGGCAGCTACACGTCCAGTGAGGCTTTGTACCTCCTTCAATTTCTGATGTGATCTCATGTCGGTTAAGGCTTTCACCTTTTCAGGGTTAGCTTCGATGCCTCTTTGGTTGACTATGTAGTCCAAAAATTTTCCTAAAGAGACTCCAAATGCGTATTTCAAAGGATTAAGTTTCATTCGGTATCTTCTCAGGATCTGAAATGTCTCATTGAGGTTTTCAACATAATCCCTAGCCTTTAGACTTTCAACAACATGTCGTACACATAAACTTCCATGGTTTTCCCAATTAGATCAACGAACATTTTGTTGACAAGTCTTTGGTAGGTGGCCTCGACATTTTTCAACTTGAAAGGCATGGCCTTGTAACAGTAAAGATCATTGTCTATGATGAAAGAAGATCTACTGTGAACATTGGGATCTGATTGTATCCGAAATAAATATCCATGAAGCTTAAAAGCTTGTGTCCGGTAGTTGAATCCACAAGTTGGTCTATCCTATGAAGTGGGAAGCAGTCTTTAGGACAAGTTTGATTTAAGTTTGAAAAATTTACACAAACCCTCCACTTTCCGTTGTGCTTTTTTACCAATACTGGGTTAGAGACCCACTTAGGACATACTGACTCCCAGATAAATCTATTGTCAATCAGCTTCCTAACTTCATCCTTAAGAGCTTCATAGCTCTCCGGGTTGAGACCCTTTCTTTTTTGCTGTATGTCGTGACCTTGGGGTCAATATTCAAATGATGGCAACTGATCCTAGGGTCTATACTGACCATGCCTTCATGCTTCCAAGCAAAGGCACCAAGATTTTTCATTAAGAAGCTCTTCAGCTCCTCCTTAGCTTTTATGGGTAGATTCCTTCCAACCTGCAATTGCTTAGAGGAGTCCTGTGGGTCTACGAGGAAACTTTTCAATTCCTCCATAGGCGCTGTTTGAAGTTCGCAAGCGAGGATCCAGTTCCTCTAAACTGATTGCTTCTTCAGCGGCTCTCTCTTCTTCGGGGTTGGTTTATCATATAGCCTCTTAATGGCCCCTTCTTCAGGGGTATCCACCATTTCAATATCTTCCTCTTGTTCAGGGATGTCGTCCATATCAATGTCTGTAACGCTCTTCAGTTTGGCCTTCCGTAGGGAGTTTGAGAAACATTCTCTTTTCCTTCTTTGATCACCCCGAACCGTTGCAATTCCATTTTTCATTAGAAATTTGATGCATAAATGATGATGGAAGTGACAGCTTAAAATTCATTCAAGCCTGGCCTCCTCAATACTCCGTGGTAAGTGAAGCAATTATCACTCACCAAAAATTCCATGAAGTGGTGAGCAGTCCATGATATTGTCCACATCTCTATTGCTAGAGAGATTTTACCCCTTGGGATGATGTTATCTCCCGTGAAATCGTATAAGGGGGAACTCATTGGGGTCAGCTTATGGTCAACTTTCATTTTGTCAAAAGTGGTTCCAAAAATGATGTTGACTGAGCTTCCATTATCCACTAACATTCTTTTCAGGCCATTGCGGGCCACAACGATCCTCACTACTAAGGCGTCACAGTGTGGATAATACATATTTGCTGCATCTCCTTGAGTAAATGTGATTGGTAAATTTATTATTTCGACAGGAGCTTGGTTAACTATGAAACTTATCATAGGATGGTCTTTTGCTTCACTGGCATAATTTCTTTGTGAATTACTAGACTCTTCCCCAATGTATGGGCCTCCAAAGATCGTATCAATTTTCTTGATGGACTCCTGGCCATCAGTTGTAGGGGGCTTCGCCTTTGCCTTTGTACGTTTCGAGGCCTCTTAGCATCATTGTATCTTCTCCTTGGGGTATCGTTTCAGTTTAGACGTCTTGGCTCAACATTCCCAAGGCATTGAGTCGGCCTATGAGGAGCGTCTCTTCGAAGGTGCTTGCCTCTTCCCTAACTTGTCTCCTAGGATGCCTCGTCATGTTCCAACGGTCTTTCATACGGTGGTTATAAGGCATCATATGTACAATAAATGGGCACTTCATCCCTATTTCTAGGTTCAACAACTTGCCCTCTATCCTTCCCTCTTTGAGGGTACCTCTAATAAGGTTGGCCTTGATACATTTCTACACCAGGGTTCACTTCCTTATAAGCTAAAGTGGGTACTGCATTGAGTGTCGATGCGGCCAGTACTTGTCCATGACTGAAAGGGGTCTGGTGATCCATCAAATGGAAGGTAGGACCTTTTCCCCTTTAAATTTTTGGAGAGGGGGGGGGGGGTCCTTGGCTGGCCCCGTTCCTATGATCTCTCAATTCTTCATTGAGGATTTTGCGCTTTATCATTTCCAATAGGGTATCATATATGGTAAGGTCCTTGTTTTGCACATCCCTTCAGAAGAGAGAATTCATGTCCAAACCTTCCCTTAAAGTAGTTAGAGCTTCCCTATCTGTTACTTGTACACAGTAGGTCATCTCGTTAGTAACGCGGGACAAGAGACTTTTCAGAGACTCGCCCTACTGTTGTCACATATCTTGCAGGCGTTGAATTGGTATTTTGCCTTCCTTACTGGTACCGAAGCGTTTTAGGTATGTTCTTTTGAAGTCTAGCCAGCTTTGGATACTTCCTTCTGGCAACTTGGTGTACCAAATTTTAGCCGCTCCACTTATGGTCAAATGGAAAGCTCTACATTTCATGGTTGGGGTGGCTCCTTTTAGATTCTTGTGGGTTTTGAAATTGTTGAGATGTTTTGCGAGGTGGCTTCTCCCATCATACTTTGGAATCTTAGGGAGTGTGAAGTGATTTAGCATGGGGGCATTCCTAATGGCTTGAGAAAATGGTGAATAATCATCATTGTCGTTGAGACCGCAGGACCTCTGAGGCTCATCAAAGCCCTCATCCTCCCTTTACTAAGTTTGCGGGAGGGAATGGGAAGGTTCGGCTTCACTTCTAGCCAGTTCCCTCATTTCATGCCTATTTCTAAGGGAAAAATTCGAGGTTCCTCATGGCAAACAGGTTTTTCTTGTCTTCCAGACCGAAGAGGCTCCTATTGCCTATTTCTAGGTGCAAGAGGGGATTGAGCCTACCTATTTCTAGGCAACCGTGGGCTCAACCTATCAAATAAACTTGCTGACCTCTGATGTAGGTCTTTTGACTCATAGTTTGGAGAGAAATTAAGTGGGGCCTCATGAGATCGTTCTGAAACATAATTAGTTGAGGTATCAACTCCAACTTCCCTCTCTTGGGGGTTTCCATACTGTTGTGATAGTACCCTACCATTTGGCTTTGAAATTATTCCTCATCATGGTGGTACTGTATAAGATCTTGGAATGCATTTCCAGGGGGTTGCGTATGGAGGAACTGGGTATCCTCCTTGACTCTGCATGCTTATTAGTAGGTCATGCATAGCCATATTCTACTGGGTCATGTTTCTCTTGTTAATAGCCATTTTGGCAACCTCTCGAATGAGTTTAGCTGCTATCTTGCCTCCGCCTCTTGACCCACCTCGTCTATGCTACTGGTGAGGCCTTGGGCGAGCAACAAGGACAGCCTATGAGGGTTCCCTTTTTCAAGCTGTTTCCTCGTCCTTCGAGGTGCATTTTCCTCACTGCTTGAACTTATATCGATAGACACTTCTTTTGACCAAATATCCCTTTCTTCAAGGATCAAATGAGCTTAATTCACACGATCATCCCTTGGACTCTCCAATGATTCTTTCTTTAAGAACACTCCCTTTGTAAGGGTTAGGAAATTTCTTCCAAGGTATTTCCTACAGGCTTCTCCTCACGAGATTTTCGTGGTTAACAATACGGCTTCTTACAGACAGCGCCAATCTGTTGACCCCAAAAAATGAGCCAACAGATCTCGAGCTCACTCTCGCTACGTCGAGCTAATTCCAGCGAGTTTCTACTAGAGAAACGGTGAGTAAGGAGGTAGATTTAGACCCGGAAAGTGCTTCATGGCGAGAGATAGAGATGTTCAAGCTCCGACGGGAAACAAAGATGATCACACTATTAATGATCACCAAACAAAGACCAGAACTACTAACCAAAGATCTCACTAGAATATGTGGAATGATAGAAAACAAAAGAGTACGGTAAATTATAAGATCATCTGTTTAGATATTTTACTACCAAGTGTGTGTAATACGAGATGACAAAATGGAAACACAAATGTTTGTAAGAGTATTTGTCAATATTCCTTATTGATTCCATATTTGAGAATTCAAGACATGAGAAAATTTAATCATAATTCTAATTTTTCCAACCCTTTTTTAAGTTACAAAGAGGATCTATTTATACTGCTTTGGCTGACGTTGTGTCCGTTGGATCAGAACCACGTGACCTTATCTCCTTAGTTGAGACTACATATCATTGTCTATTTATACAAGTAATACACTGATAAGGGGTCAATCGCCCCTATACAATATGCTGACACCCTGACATCTTCTATTACAAGTTTTACATCAATCACTTCTAAAAGATACCCAAATATTTTGCAAGAGCCAACGTCGATTTATGAGTTTGGGGTGAACTGAGAGCCTCGGAGCTGGTCCTCTAAGTAGAGAACTACGGCTCTTTCTTCGTTTCTTTAGGCAGCGTCTCAACTCAAGTGTAGCGCTTCGTTAATTGAGGCGGTGCCTCGGTAATCTACATAACTTCTTTGCATTTTGACTACTTGGGTCTTCGTTGACTTTTTTGTTGACTTTATATCCACGTGGATTGCTACATGGCACATTGACTTTGAGCCTCGGTGGCGAGGCATAACAGATGCAATGATTTGATCAGGTTGAAAGAGTTATTATGAGTTGTTGGATTGGTACTATGATGTATGTAACCTAGGACAGTACAAACTTGGACAGATTATTGATTTGGAGTGAGAGTTTTGATCATTTGATAGTTTTATCAATAGGCTTTTGAAATAATATAGTGCACAATCAACTAAGTGCCAAACATCTTATTTGATCATTTAATGTATACATAGAAAAATCTCTATTTATACCTTACATGATAAGTACATGCAAATGCTATTATATACGCAAATTTGAGACAATGATATGAGGAATCTTAATTATCTCAAGAAGGTAAATAATCATTAGCATTATCAAAATTTTGTGGTAATATGTGGCCACATACATGGGAAGATGACAGAAATCATGTTGATGTAATACCTATATTACATGGTAAGAATCTTACAGGACAAGATGATGATACCGATGAATGTTGATTGTAGAGAACAATGTGTTATTGTGTATATTAGGCATTCAAGAAATTAGCATTAAAAATATAAGAATCAAGTTAGAAAAAGAAACATACCTTGATTGTCATTCTTAGCCATAGTAAAGAAGTATGCATTGAAATAAAGAAAGGGAAATAGTGATTAGTGTATTCTATATATATGCATGTATGGTTTGAGGAATGGAATGAGGTCATGGAAATTTAAGAGGAAAGAATGGCAGAGTTGAAATTTATTGATATTGGGAAATTTTCATAGAAAGGTTCACTTGATAAATATGATGGTTAATATTTTGCGATCTTAAGAAAATTAATATAATTAAAAAGTTTGAGATCATACCATATGACAATAAGAATGTGACAATGTTAAATGATTATAACATGATATGGTGGATAGTGGTAAATAATGTTATGAATGTCCTATAGAAAAATAATGTGATGACATATCTTGATTACAAAATGTAATTAATATTTCTATGATCATTGTTGGGATTATGTAGTTATATTACAGTTGATCAGGAAGCATCAAGTCGTATTATAAATTTGAGATAAGCTTAATGAAATTGTGGTGATGCAATTTTGGATACTTATTTTTCGGTTGTATTTTTGGATCTCATTAATAAAGTATTTCATTCTTATCAATATATGTTCCCTATGGAATATATAGATGACACGTTGGATACTCTAGAGTCTAAGACGACCATCAAATGTAAATTTTATTCCACGTGAAATGGTATCTTTAGGCCATGTGATCTAAATGGAGAGTCTTTATGTGATACATCAGAAGGTTTATGAATTTGTGAAAGGGCAATGGTCTCTTTATGGAATATAATTATAGAATTTCAATGGATTTTATATGTTACTATTGTTTCTTTATAGAAGAGCTTATTAAATCCTTTTTTGACAAGTAGAATTGGAAAAAACATTAAAAAAATATATTGTACGGGTTAAAGTATGTAAAAAGTTTTGTTTTAGGAGCTCAGAATAGAGATATTTCAATTGTTGTTGGGTATAACTAGAATTTAAACATGTAATCAAATTGTTATACCCAACAACAATTGAAATATCTCTAGAATAACAATTGTTTTTACAATTTAAATAACAATTGTTCTCTAGAATTTAATGTTTAATGTTTTTTACATGTTTAATGTTTTATAGAACTATTCTATAATCAAGTTCTTTCTCTATAGAACTAGATATTTCAATTGTTGTTACATGTAACCCAATATTTTATAGAGAAAGAACTTGATTATAGAATAGTTCGAACTTCGAATCATGGCATAAAGTGAATTTCTAGAGAACGGTATCTTGAATTTCAAATTGGGAAATAATTAAATGTTTCTAATGTTTAGTATAATGAAAAGCTGAGAATGTCATATATTGGTTCTTAAGATGTTATTTAAAAGATGGATCTAATTGTTTAATGATGAAGCAAGAATGTATTCTCTATTTCTAAGGCTCAGTAAATAGATATCAGATTTTAACTTGTGCTTTAAGATCGCTAGTGCATTTAAAGAGAGCTCGACTTAGTACATTGAAGAGATCTCAAATTAGGAAAAGCTAAAGAAAGTGCAAGACATGAAAGAATGAGTGTTGTGTAGTTAAATTATGTGTTGGTTGAATTTGTTGGAGAAAATCATTCCACAGAAGAGGCGACATGGGCAGGATCGAAAGCGTGCTCATTATCCTATAATGTTTTAAAGTCTAGTTAAATGAATTTGGAGGATGAAGTTCTTTAAAGGGGGTAAAATTGTTATACCTCACTGTTATAGTCAAAGTTAAGAAATTATTTAGTCAAAGTCGAAAATCCGACTGATCAAAGTCAAATAAGGACTTAAGTTACACAAATAATTTTCTTGAGGTACGAGTTTACAAGAGTACATTTGTCACTAAGTTGCGATCTAATGGCTCGCTCGATCGTTATACAGCATGATCAGTGGCACTCAATAATTGACAAGAGTATGAGATGGATTATGCAGAGACATTTGCTCCTTAGCAAAGATGACCACGGTACGCCTTATTTTGCCTATTGCCATTTCCAAGGGTTGGCCTTTGCAAATATTGATGTTAAAAATGCCTTTCTGCATAGATATCTTAAGGAGGAGATTTATATGACCCCAACTTATGGTTATTTTCTATGACATCTCCTGTTGTTAGCTAAAACGATCACTTTATGGTCTGAAGTAGGCTCCACGTGCTTAGTTTGATAAGTTTCGCTCTACGCTTCTTAGTTTTTCCTTTTTCCAGAGAGTCAGTATGACTTATCTCTGTTTCTCTGCTAGTTGTATAATCTTGCTTTTAGTGTATGTCGATGATATTATTATTAATGGAACCAACTCTGGATTGATTTCCTAGCGTAAGGACCAACTTCAGGGGATCCTTTCATATGAATGATTGGGCCCTTTGTAGATCTTGAGGAGCACTCTACCCCAGCTAGTACTTTGTTATACCAACATGAGTACGCCCAAGAGTTAATTAATTTGGAAGGTCTTTTGGATGGTCGTGCTATTTATACTCTTTTAGAGGTGAATGTGAAGTATCAACGTGATGAATGAGATTTTCTCTCTGGTCCCTCTCTGTACAGAAGCAAGTGGGCAGCCTGATATTTTCTTTGTAGTTGAACATATTAGTCAGTTTATACAGGCTCCTAGACATCTTTATCTAGCGGCTGTCTGTCGTATTATTCACTATTTGCAAGGTACAGACACTTGTAGCCTTTTTTTCCTATAGATTCTCCTATTCGTTTGGTAGGCATGGGCAAGTTATTTTTTGCTACACGACATTCTATTACTAAATTGTATATGTTTCTTATCAATACCCTCATATCTTGAAAATGTAAGAAACAAGATCTTATGTCTAAATCATCCATTGAGTTTGAGTATCACGCTATGTCATTCACTTGTTCTGAGATTATTTGGCTTCGAGGACTGTTGGTTGGGCTTGGGTGGGTTTCCTCAACTTGAGACGACTCCACTCCATGTGGATAATACTATTACTATTCAAATTGCTGTAAATCCACGATTTTATTAGTGCGTCAAGCACGTTGAGGTAGATTGTCATTCCAATCGTGAGGCCTATGATGGTTGTGTCACCACTCTTCTACATATTTCCACCATTGCTCAAACTGCTAACGTGCTAACTAAAGCTCTTTTTTGACCTTGACTTCTATTTTTTGTTGACAAATTAAAGTTTTTTGATCGACCAAAATCAATTTGAGGGGGATTTCAATGAAAGTAATCATGAAGGTTATCAATTATGGAGATTATCGTTTCGTAATTAGTATAAATATGTAATTGCATTTTCAATATATAATGAAATTGTACTTACCATAAGTAGACTCAATTCGTAGATGTAATTTCTTTAATGAAGCATTAATTTGTATGCTATTTCTATATAATGAAACAACTCATAATGAGAGGATTCAGCCAATTCTTGTCATTTCAAGCCCCTATAAATCATATATATGTAATCTAATGGTTCTTGTGAAGTGTGCGGCCATTTCCCTAAGCTAAGTCTATGAGTCCTACACACTACATATGTATCACATTTTATTATCCATTATTCAGGGTTGAACGTGCATTGCACGTTATTCTAAAATATTTTATAAGTGTTCTAAAAGTAATATTTGATACCAATTTGTTGGGAGGATTTGATAAGTCTCAAACGAACTAAAGAAAATATAATTTAGGATATAAATTTAAAAGAAGAAAAATTATACTCTCAAAATTTTAACTTCTATAATTCAATTATTTTTGTGATGATGAAATATTACAAATGAGCAACGTTTTTATACTAAATTGGTATGTAAGAATTAATTTCTAATACATGAATTTAAACACTCACTAAAATTCCTTGATATACAAATATAAATAAATTCATTTATAATAACTCTATATTCACTGAGTCTAGGTTAATATGAATATTAATTAATAGAGAATTAATAGCAAGAAATACATACATAACAAGGATTTTGTAGTATTTATTACATATTGAAAAATGAAAAATTAGGTATTATTGGGTTAAATCGTCCAAAAAATGATTCTCACTTGATATAATATTTAATATATTATAGACGTGCACTAATCTTTTGCCGCAATTCAATTTTGCCTGCATTAACTTGCATCATTTGCAATTTGAGCTTCACCTAAAAGATATAGTATACGTCATTTTTTTACAACTAGTGACCCCTTAGTTATTTTTGAAGTACACATACAATATTCAACATGCAACCCGTCTTCTTATAAGACACCAAGGATAGTAAACTTCTTTTAAGGTTTGGGACATGCCTAACACATGATTATGCCATCATGCATCTTGATGACTATATCACTAATTCCCACAATAGTTATTATCTATCATTTAAACTTTTGTAGGTTCAATTTCTTTATAGTTGTATATCCAAGCTCTAACAAGGCACATATGAAAAACATAATCTTTAAACATGAATTCATTCTTTATTTAGTTGACTTTCAGACACAATCATCTCATGCTAACTATCAATTTCAACTTCTAAGACAAGCATTATTTGGTTTTCTATGGCCATGTTCTTTTGCTTTTGTTAACCTCGAAGTCCATCAATAATGTGTCCAACAACACTCTATCACCTCTTCTTCGACCTAGATTCAACCTACACATTGAGCACACCGTTAAGAGGCAAAGGTCGTCGGCCGAAGAAAAAAGGTCCGACGACCGTTTGCACTCTGACGATCAAGTCACTATCGGAATAATAATATATAGAGTGCAAGAGAAAATAGGGGAAGGGGAATTGCTAGAGGAAGCGAAAACTTACTTCAAATGTAGAGATACCTTACCTATTCATAGAGGACGAAATGAGTCAAGATGGGCCGTGGGGCTAATGGATCGAGCCCAGACCAAGATGATTCAATTGATCTAATTCCTTTGACAGAATTAATTAATGACAATTCATCCAACATAGGACCCTCGACCGTGTGCAAGCTAGGCAAGTTTTTGGCGTCAACAATTTTTATTTGAATTGTTGTAGTCCCTTTTAATATGGCCAAACTTGCCATAGTTGTAACACTTTTTTTTACTTTATCTCCTGATTTTGAGCTCCCTTTAGATACCCCAATTCTTTTTTACTTTGGTGATTATTGTTTCCCTCTTTCTTTCCATACCCCTTAAAAACACGATTTCCACTTTAGTACTACTTTTAAACTCTTTTATAACCTCTGATGTTGAACACCTATGGTTGATCTTATATTTTGATTATAACAAAAAAAATATTTTTATCTCTAACATTGTATTCGAGTATTTATTCTTACATGTTGTGAACTTGATCAAATTGAAGACAAGACAGTTGCTACCAAATGACGTGAATGTGACGATCAAGGAAGCTTAAGATGAAAATTGAGCATTCACAATCGGAGACAAATCGAGCAACAAATTGTGCACTTGCTCCAAATTCAAAATCGAGCAACAAATCATACACTCGCACAAAATCAATCGAAGATATTAGAACTATATGTTTGAACTCACTTGTAAAGGTAAAATACTTTAATCCCTAACAATGACTCATCGAAAGTTCAAGTGACGAACGTTTATGTACGATAAAAGTTTACTTCGTAAAATCGTTTGCACAAAAAGTGATTTTCAAAGGCAAGAATTTTCAACTTAATTCCCAATCCTATTAGCATCACTTACCTTGAAAAATCAATTAAAAACATCTTGCAAAAACTTACTGGGTGCAAACAAAACAAAACAAAAAAAGATAGGCCAAATGTTCGGCCGCAACGGTCGAAAATTCGACAGTTTTGATTCTGATTTGCAACGGTTATTTTCAGTCGTCTGGTACTGTCCAAACATCCGGATGGTCGTCCGGTTCGATAGAAAAATTCACATTTTCAACTACTATAAATACCAACTCATTTGACATTTATTACAACACATTCAAGAGCATTCGAGTGAGATATTTTTGAACAAAAATTGTATTGATTTCTCATTCCATTTATTATTAAATCATTTTAACTTTGAAAAACTTTTGATCAAATCAACTTTTGAAAATCATTCTACACATCAAAGTTTTTCATACCTAACACTTGAACTTCATTCATTGTTATTTATTAAAGTGTTAGCATATTTCTCTCTTTGTACATGATCATATCATTTATTAAGAGAGAAGTTTCAATTTGCAAAATCAATTCTCTTTTAAACTCATGAGTCGTGTTGAGGTCCCGTAAAGTTCAACATTATAAAAGGAGTGGTTTGTAAGTCACAGAAAGCTTCGTAAATGGTTGGATTGCACCACAAGTCAATCAACATAGTGAAGTTGGCCTTACTCATCCTGGAGAGCTTGGTAACGAAATACGTAGATCATTTGCGTTGGACCGAACCTCCATAATTATGACATTTGCATTCTCTATCCGTCTTTACTTATTGCTTCCATATTCGTACTTATTATTTAAATTAATCTATCTAGTTATTGTATACTTGATTATTACTTAATTTTTCAAAAACAAATTTAAAAAACCAATTCACCCCCCTTTTGGTGCTATATTCTTGGGTTATCAATTGGTTATTAGAGTAAGGTGCTAATCTTAAAATTAAGACTTTACTCGAGCAATGGCTATTCACAATAACCATCAAAATCTTGAGGGGTATTGCACGAATCAACCTCCCTTTTTTGGAATTTCATTGAATTTGGTCCTTATGTGCCCACCAAGATTATTAAAATTGATGGAAAACCAATCAATCTATTCCTAAACCTAGAGAGGAATATGATGAAGATGATAAAAGAAATTAGTCCTTGAATGCTAGAGCCAAAAACCTATTCTATTGTGCCTTAGATAAAAATGAGATTAATTCTATTAGCACATGTGACTCTGCATATGATAAATGGCGTGCTTTAAAAGTCATTCATGTAGGCACGAGTAAAGTAAAAGAAACCAAGATTAATCTCTTGGTCAAAGAATTTAAAAATTTCTTCAAAATACGATGAACCTATTGTTGAGATGATTACTTGCTTCACCGCTATTGTTAATGGCCACAAGGGCTTTGATCGTAAATTTACTAACGGTGTGCTTGTATATAAAATGCTTAGGTCACTTTCGGAACATTGGAGCTCATTAAGGATGTTGATAGAGAACATCAAAAATTGATACTTTTATCCCTTGGAGGAACTTTAAGGAACCTTGATGACATACGAGCTCAACAACGCCGAAACTAAGGAAAAGACGAAGAAAAGCAAGGAAGAATCAAAAGAGCCTCCTAGGTATCAAATTGCCCTTAAATTGGCAATTGAAAAAAGAACTTCAAATGAACATATGAGCGATGAAGAGCTTGATGATCTTGTACTTCTTCTCAAAAAATGGAGAGACTTTCAAAATAATCGAAAGTTTCAAAACAAAGATAAAAAGCGCGAAGAAAGAAGCAAGAAAATTGTTTGTTACTGTAATTTATTTCAAGAAGAAGATATGGAGGTATTTTCTCTTATCTTATTCATAGAAATCTTATGGGTATATATACAAATGACTACTACTATATATGGATAACTCCCTAACCTAAGGCCCTATAAATTAGGGCTAAATGTACTTACTTTATTATTCTAGAAATAATCTCTAACACTTCCCCTCAAGCTGGAGCATAGATGTTTACCATGCATAGCTTATTACAAAGATAATTCGCCCTACCCTCATTTAGAGCCTTTGTGAAGATATCTCTCAAGTGATGTCCTGTTGTCAATCAATCTCAATGTGTTTCGTTCGTTCATGAAAGACTGGATTAGATGCAATATGATGTGCAGCTTGGTTATCACACCATAACTTAGCCGGTATTGAAGTCTTGAGGCCCACTTCAGTGAGGAGCTGATGTATCCACATTATCTCACACAGAGACTTAGCCATAGCCCTATATTTTGATTCCGCACTCGAACGTGAAACCACACTCTGATTCTTGCTTTTCCATAAAACCAAATTTTCTCCAACAAATATACAATAGCTGGATGTAGATCTCCTATCTTACTTGGATCATGTCCAGTCAGCATCTGAAACACATTCAATCCTGGTATGACCTGATTGCCATACAGAGTTCCTCTCCCAGGTGCTCCTTTTAAGAAGCATAAAATTTGTTATACAGCTCTCCAATGATCGACAGTTGGGGAAGACATATAAAGACTTA
>CAIGRB010168714.1:0-27412 GCA_903798255.1 Fraxinus quadrangulata
AAAAGATTTTTGAAGTTTGTTATTTTTGAAATATAATTCCTATACGTAGAATTTATGTATTGTTCCCTAAGGAAAAGTAGGGTTAGAAAAAGGCCCCCAAACTAAAAAAGGCCAGCCCTACTTCTGTGACAAAACCGCAAAATTTTTAACAATTTTAGTTTGTTCCTTTAATAAAATTGAACTGATGAAAATAAAACCAACTTCCATAATAGTCGAGAGTAGATACTATGAGAAAGTTAAGATTAATCTTCCTTTCTTCCTTAAAACATCAAACATTTTGCTAGACCTTTGTCACACTATTGTAGTATTTGACAACTGTGATGAAAGTAACCATGCAATTCTTCTACAGTAAAAAAATCTTCAAATGAAGAACAAGCTCACT
The DNA here is from genome assembly GCA_903798255.1 of Fraxinus quadrangulata. Lineage (NCBI taxonomy): Eukaryota > Viridiplantae > Streptophyta > Magnoliopsida > Lamiales > Oleaceae > Fraxinus > Fraxinus quadrangulata. The sequence goes on from CAIGRB010168714.1 coordinate 383, forward strand.
AGCAAACAACATATATGAACTTCTTGTTTTAAATTTCTCATAATCTTTTCTTTCTATCAAGTAAGCAGATTGGATCGGCGCAGATACGGCAAGCAAGCACAAGAATCCGACTAATATTTTAGACGCACACTTGAGGGCATGTTCAAGCAAAACTCTTCATCTCTTGACTCCAATTAATAATATTAGAATAACTTTTCTAAATTATATGGCTTTGCTTAAAATGTTAAAAAACAAATAACAGGTTTCACTCCCCAAGAAATTTCCATGTTCTTTCTTTTTTGTACTTTGCTTCCCCACTTGTTAAAAAATCGAAACAAAGTGATTTCATTAGCACATTGATCACAAGTACAAGATAAGATTCCAATGGATAGAAAATTTCCCAAAATTTATGGCATGAACATTAGTCACATGGAGAATCAGCTAATGTGACTTAACCTGATCATCAAAATCCTTCACATTTCCCCGTGGATTACCCTCGAATCTTCCTATACTGAAGTACTTCAAGTCAACACCCTGTGCCACCCCATCCGCCAACAACTCCGCCAGTATCCGCCCGACCAAAGGTGCCATCTTGAACCCATGCCCTGAAAATCCACCCGCGACCACCACTTCCTTCCCAAAATTGCCGCCCAAAAAATCTATAACATAATCCTCGTCCGGGGTCATAGAGTACATGCAAGATTGAGACATAACAGGTCTACATGGATCAACAAGTCCTTGAAATCTTGCTTCAATCCATTTCTTTGAAGAATCCACCACCGTAGGGCTGGCCGCCACCCATGTCCGTTCATTAGGCTCGCAGGGCCGCCCTCCGTGCACCGCGATTTTGATCAATCCTGGGAACTCCAACGATGGCGTGCCATATATATAAGGCTCGCCATAGCTTGCAAATGTAGGAAAACCACCATTTTGGATTGTGAATTTGTCCTCAAACCCTTGTTTGATCTTCCAATAATGTACAACAGTTTCCAATGGCTGTATGGGCAGCATTAGGCCTGTAACTTCTTGGACCAAATTTTTCATCCATGCCCCAACTGTCACAACACATTTCTTACCATAAAATTCCTCGCCATTCCTTGTACGCACCAAAACTCCTCCTTGTATTTCATCTTTCTTAATTTCTATCACTTCCGTGTTGTCCCTAAGCATGGCACCATTCTTGAGTGCAAGTGTTTGAAACATGGACACAGCTTTTGTCGGCTTAAGTACTCCCCCGTGCTCGGATACAACACCAATCCAATCCTCAGGCAACTTGAAAACGCCGGAAAATTCCTCATAAACCTGAGAATGATCAAGAACCCTAACCAGAAACGAGTTTTTCTTGCAACTGCTAATGACAGCTTGTAGAGATTTGTTATCTGATGGCCCCATATCGAATTGAATCGTCTTGAAGTAGACCTTGTATCCGATTTCAGCTTCTGCTTCTTCCCAAAGACGGGAGGATTCAAGCACCATGTTCGAATAGTAGTCTTCGGGATAGGTTGCACGGATTGTTCTTGACTCACCATGGGATGAGCCACGGTGGTGCAAGAAGTCAAACTGCTCGAGGAGAATGGTTTTAAAGCCTCGTTTCGCGGTTTGATAAGCCGCGGAACTTCCAATAACCCCTGCTCCAATCACTATAACATCAAACATTTTGCCAGAAAATTTTCCTTTCTCTTTCTCTAGAATTGAGAAGAAACTCTAGCAGGAGAACTTCTGTGCTGTCAGAAGTTGGTGGGCAGTGGCCTCTTTAATTTGATGGACAAAATGCCAAAACACAGTTTATGGAAATAAAAAGATGAGAATCACGTTGAGTGGCTTATTAAAATTTAAGTCAAAATCTCATTAATTTTAAACATACATTTCATTGAATTAACGATTTTTATTAACTTTGCGATCATATATTTTATCAAAGTTTACAAAAAATCTAATTTATAGGTACACTAAACATGGCCGATTTTGCATAGAGGCGAGTGAGGCTCCCATCTCGGGCCCAACATTGTAGAGGGTCTTAGATTTTAGCCTATTTCATTCTTCCTCTTTTTTTTTCGTCAATAAAATGTTTGAAATATTGTCGACTTTGTTATTTGATTATAATATAAATCTTTTGTATAATACATTTTATTTGTTATTTTATTGTTAAATATTAAAATTAACAAGTTAATTATTAAATCCATAATACACTTGTAGATTTCGCATACATACTACAATTTTGGATCCTAATTTATGAAATTTGCCGTAGACCCCAAAAGAATCGACATTGACCAAACACAAGCTATATATAATATGCTAATACTATCGTCATTTATTAATGTCACTACGTTGGTAGGTAACACTATCCATTTGAGCAGCAAATTTGTTTAACAGTAATCTTGTTAAATTCAAATTAAGTTTCTCTATATATTTCAAAAATAAAATACGTGTGAGTAATAACAGTATCGATAGACATGTCATTTCATTGAAATATTTTGTTTACTTTATTATAGCAGACAATATATTGTACCAACTAAACATGTAAAATAAAAACTTAAAATTCATATCGTTAGATGATAAACTTTTAGCATATCGCGCGTGCGCACATATATACACACACACACATACCACATGATGTATCAAATGCCCTTTAATTTACTTCTAGTACTTTTTTATTTAAATCTTTATGCTTTTCGTTTAACCATTATTATATCGTGGTCTTGTTGAGTTAGCATCCGAGTACAATAATAAAATAATTTTTTGGGGCCCTCACCAAGGCAGGATCCTTAGGTGATCACCTACCCACCTATAGTCAAGGAAACTACAATAACCGTTGCCAGAGCTACGAATATATCACAGTCAGCCACCGTTTCGCTTCATTTTCCTCCACCTCTGCCTATCCCATCAACTTCATTCTCTCTTAATACGAACATTTAAAAAATTAAAAATAAATAAATAAATAGAATGTAACGACAATGGCGGAGGCTCAACCGCTTATCAATGGGTGGGTTTAGGCGGGATAAGGATTAAGTATTGTGGTTGGATGGTTGTGTGGATCGGTAGATATCCTTCCATCGCACATTTATTAAATGTTTGGAACCTTCGTTGCATATTTTTGAAGGTTTGGAACTTTCGATGCAAATTATTATTTTTCAAAAGTTTAAAACCGTGGCTACAATTATTCCTAAAAAATTTATATTTTTTGAAACTTAATCATTTACTTATTTGTAAACTTTGTAAAATTAGCCTAACACGTGACCCATGTGATCATAGATTCATAGTGATAGTTTTGCTGTTTATTAACTTTTTGTCTGCCATTATTCTAAGAAAATAATAATAATCATTTAAACCGCCTTTGATTATGACAAATTAAGCAGTATAAATTTTTCAATCAATATTTAATTTTATTTAACAAAAAGATTATTTTTTTAATTTCTGGAGAATATTCTTGTAATATATATGAAATCTTCTTTTATATACCAACCCAACTACACAGAGACACAATGAATTCAATCTCAATCATTAAGTACTATAAACTTCATTAATTAATGATTAATGGCCGACATTTATTTGATGCTTTGGACTTTTAAGCATACCAATTTGTATGGCGACGGGTCCCTTAATATTTCAAAATCTTTGACTAGGCAGGAATCTCCGATTCATACGAGGACTTGGCCAAGGATCATGGTCCATGCCTTGTTTTAAGTTTTTTTTAATAATAATAAAAAAAAAAAATAGATCAAGAAGTTTCATAGAGTGCAACGTATACATGTTAAAAGAATCGCAATAAATAAATAAAATGGGAGGTTAAAGGGGATTGGAGCCAACCCCGCTCGGTACCAGCCCAGCCCTGGCCTCGCTTAAGCGAGGATTGGACAAAAAATCTTCGGCAAGACAAGATGGGATCTAGGAATGTAGTCTCCCCGAACCAGCACCATTACCATTCCTATATTTGATCAATTTAAATACGTGTGTCGTTGAAAAGGAACATGTGATTATCATTGTAACGTTGATAGCTTGATCGAAATGTATAGGAATATTTACACAAGGATCATTAATTTTGGGGTGAAAAATGATTTGTGAGCCTGTTTTTAAGTTTTAGCACCAATATTTATTGTTCATCTAATGAAAATATATGAATAACTAAATAATCAAATTCCCTTGCCATTTTTATAATTTTTGCTCCATATAATTCATAAATGCTCATATTTTTAACATGTTTCACCATCCAACTTGATAGCAATTTGGTATATGAGCTTTAATGTTAGCATGGTTGAAAGTCCTTCATTGATCTCAAAATATCGAAGAACTTCTACAAAAAATATTCTGATTGAAGAGCTAAGGTCGTGATTCGAAACATTTTTAGCCTCTTCAAAACGATGTTTTGAAACCACGATGTTGGTGTTTTTGCAGAAGAATATGATGATGGAAATTCTTTCTATTCATGTTTCTAGTCTGAATAACATGGTTAGATCAATTTTATTATTGGCTTCACAACCTAGAAAGAGCCATGAGCGTGAAGATATTCTTAATTCTAATTAAGTAGTTCCAGTCTCCACCTTTGATTATAAGGAAGTAAAATTATAGAAACAGGGATAACATACCTCAACATATATAAATAAGAAAGTTGTCTTTTTTTTCCCACAAATTTCATGTTATCATTTTATGTCTCTCCACAAATTAATGCAAGACTGAGAACTAGCCTAAAAACACAATTCTTTTTAGAACATTGTACCAACATTCGTTTGATCGAATATTTTGCCTTGTATCTTCGGAATCTCCTCGACCTGCACAAAAGCCTCCTCATAGGCTTCAAGCCGTACTTGGGGGGTACTGTCCCGTCGTTGGAGGGACTTAAGGGGGTGAATCGGCTCTTAATTTTCAAGTGTCTCTTCCAGTAGGGATGAAATTTTTCACTGTAAAATATATCCAAAATGGCCTGTGAAGGTTGATGACTCTCTATGGGGATGCTTCTGTTGCGGCCCAACTTCTCAGGATGAATAGGAGAAGTTACTGCATTCACAGTTCTCATGATATGGGCAAGGAAAGCTCTATGCCCTCTTTCTTCCTCATTCTTTTCTTTCATTTGTTATCGTTGTGTTCATCGCATATGCCTTTTTTGATGGATGGTAGTCCATGCAAACTGGAGAACAACCGGTCACCGCAAGCAAACCAACCTTCTTTTTAGAGGAAATCGGAAAGCTTGAAAGAAAAAGGAGCACTTGTAGAAAAAGCTATCTACTCTTCGATGCTCATAGAAAAAGATGGAAGTCATGGCTCAATTAAAGTAAAAGTCAAAGGTGCAAATAAGGATGGCAACGGGGCAAGAATTCCCCGATCTCCATGGGTACCCATCCCAACGGGGAAACAACCTGCCCCCATTAGAGTCGAAGGCAAGGGTACAAATAGGGATGTCAACTGGATGAGGACTACCCTATCTTCGTGGGCACTCCTCCCAGACGAGGCGAGGATTCCCCAATTAGACAGGGAGACAACCTACCCAATTAAAGTAAAAGGCAAAGGTGCAAATAGGATGCCAATGGGGCAGGAATTCCACGATTAGACGTGAAAACAATCTGTCCAATTAGAATCGAAGGCAGAAGTGCAAATACGATATCATAAAAAATAAAAATATACTAACGTGCTAAACATTAAAAGATGACCCATAAAAATGTAAAGATTGGTCCACCACTCCATTTTATTGACTTCTCCTTCATTTACTCAGAGATTTCGATGTAAGGTCTTATGGGACTTTATTAAGAGTTTCATTTTGTCCCACATTGAAAATCTATCATCCTCATTAGAAATGAATGTCTATAAATAATTAATGTAGTTTTGTATTATTCTTTTTTCAATTTTTTTAATAATTTATAATTATAATTTAAGTTTATATAAAAACTAATAATATTTAGTTTAATTAATATTTTAAAAAAATTATAAATGAGACAATAATAAAATTACCCTCTTCTCCATTGAACAGGAGTGCAAATCTTGTGGAGGGCAAAATATTAAGTCATGGTAACAGAAGTATGAACTATAATTGACAAATTGTTACAAAGTACATTTTACTGAAATGAATGAACTATATAACATGTAGTAAAAAATAAATTGCACCACCAACATATAGTAAGCAAGCCACCTTTTCCGAACTTGGTGAATATCGGTTTCATTTACGATGAGCTTCAGCATCAGATATCACCCTCGGCAACTTGTTTTTCATCTTCTGTTGATATTTTGCGAATGAATACCAGATGCCACCGGCAGTGTTGATGACCAGTCCAGAAACATTCAAAGCGTGTACCTGCACTCCTCCCAGTAACACAAAGCCGAGGGTCTGACCAGGACCAAACAATTAGCAGTTAAATGAATTATCGACAATTGACATAAGAAAATATCATTAAGAAGCAGTGCTTGATACGTACTGTGGAGCCAACTCCCTTGAGGACGCCAACAATGGTAGTTGTTAAAGCAGAGTTGACAATGGTACACAAAAACATGGTGTAGTTCAGAACTATACCCATCACCAGTGAAAGAATAAGAATAACCAAAAATGATAGTGAAGTACTCTGTCCATCAAAAACAGATCATTATCTCCCCATTAGAAACACTAAAATAGACTAGTTATATAAAAACAGCAAAATTCCATTTCAGCAATTAAATAAATATATAATAAAGTTGGAACCTCAAAATTGGAAATAAATGAAAAATACTCGAGGGTTATATAACTTTTGAAGAATCAACAATCCAAATAAAATGTAATAAGTTATGAGAAAAATGTTTATGATATGGAAACAACGAGGATGGGGAGCAAATACCACGCTCTCTTATAGATACTCAAACCTCTGCGATGTTTTATTTCAAATTTCAAGGAACCCAGGTGCATCAGAAATCTTGTAACTTGTCCTATTGAAGGTTCAAGAATCCAATTAAAAGGTTATGAACTAAAACCATTCTGCACTAAACCCCTGTTTGGGCTCCATTAAAATGAGTTTTTGGTGGAAACGTGTGCATCAGAAATCTTGTAACTTGTCCTATTGAAGGTTCAAGAATCCAATTAAAAGGTTATGAACTAAAACCATTCTGCACTAAACCCCTGTTTGGGCTCCATTAAAATGAGTTTTCGGTGGAAACGTGTTTTGAAATAGTGATTTCTTGGACAATGTATGGTTAAAAAATAAGAAAAAAATTTGGATTTATATGTAATATTATTTTATGAAAGAATGTTTGGTTGAAAATGAGTTTTGAAAAAATTGAGCCCCAATAGGGGCTAAATATTGTGCTCAAGCTCCACCATAAACACCTTGTCTGATCCATCGTATTTTCATATGAAAAAGAGAAGTAATTTTACGTGCATATGTAAATATATGGAAGATAGAGTAAGAACATGTAGTGTACTACATATACAAAGTAGTGTGTGTAAAATGCTGCAGAAGTAGGAAGTAGACATCAGTATTTTACAACCCCTTGTAATGTATAGAAAATTAGTACATTCACTATCCCAATATCTTCAAAACAGTTGTCTATGATCTCCATTAATATCTATAGTAATGATCTCAATAAATAATATGGTGTAAAATATTCATCCCGAAATTTTATATGATTTCAATATCGAAATGTAACAAAATTCCCCACTCACTTTAATATTAAAATAAAAAAGAGAAAATTAATCCATAATGGAGGGACCATTGAGCATCATGAACGTTCCACACTGATCAGCTGCTAGTGCAACAATCTCTACATGGCCATTACAATTGGTCTCCAACCTGAACTATAACTAGTTAAGAAATTTTAAGAACTATTGTTCATACAAAAGAATTCAAGAGTTCACACTAGCCTTAATAATTCACACATTCTGATGTTGGTTGGTCCTAATGTTTCATTACTAATTATTGGAGAACACAAGGTTATTATTGTAGATGTTAGTGGAGATAATGGAGTTGTTTAAATATTATTGTGAATAATAGTGAAAATTATGGGAATTGTAATGGAGATCGTCTCTACATACGCTACATACATCATGTTTTCTACAACATGTTTAGTATACACAGATATAATATTTTCTAATATTTTCATTGCGAATATCCTTAATCAAATATAGGTGTTTATATGGTGGAGTTTAGAGCTCAACTGAGTTACACAACAGTCAATTTGTTTTGCATTCTGGAAGCGACCTGCTCATTTCCTGAAGGCACGAATCTTTTTAAAACAAGAGACGTACCTGCCCATTAGTTTAATAGTTTATGTATTTGCTTCCCAACTTTACTTTATTATTTTGCTATTTAATTGTAATTTTTCAACCATTGATAAGGATAGACCAACACAATGGATCAATTTTTCTCTTTTCTCAACATTGTTAAGTTAAACTTATTTAGTCCAACAATCTCCAACAACATCAACAAGTAACAACCTTCATCTCCTAAACAGTCTTAGGTAACTTAGTTACAGTTCAAGGATAATTGTTCACAGCAGTGAAGCAGCTCGTCAACATTAAGAAACCCCTCTGTTAACTTCTAAATTTCAATTAATATTACTACACATCCGCTCCAGTTTCCATGATCACGGCCATACTAAAATGATCCTCATAATCCTTAACCATTCTTTTCTGCTTCAGATAGTTTTCTGTCTAAAATTTTAGGAAACCTAGTTACAGTTTATGGACTTGTTTACAGCAGAAGTTGACATTGTTGTTCAATGTGATTAAATTTATTTATGGGGTGTGGTCAATCAATTTGATAGACTTGTACTCTCGTCTTATTTTCCAAATCGTTTCTATCCATCACCATTAGTAATCCTGCTTCCACACGTGGCTGCAATTTCAGATTCTTTTCGAAGAGAATTAATTACTGAAGTTGTGCTCTCTGCCTTTCTCGATCATTATCAATACTGCTCTAGCACCAAAAGCTTAAGAATTTAACATCAGGTCACCTATCAAGAAAGATATTGATCTTTCATTGTTTATCTTCTTCCCAATAACTGTTAATGATAATGCACTAAAATATGGATAAAGATCCTAACCTTTGCAAACAGTATTGACAGTGAATCCGGAAACTCTCCTGTGGCTATGATGAGGAATAGAAGAAACGGTACAGACAAAACGCTGTTATAGAACATGATTTCAACTGATGAAAGCCCATCCTCTGCACCTGACCTCTCCACTAAGACAAGGTACATAGTCTGCAAATGGAAATTTAACCGTTAAGCAAGCAAATATCTATCTAATGCAAAGGGGCAATAAATATATTATGATCAGTACGAAAAATCTAAAATAACAAAATCCACGTGTTCTGCATATCTTGATGAATGAAAGACCAAAACGCTACCTGGAAAAAAACAGAAGTAAAGGCCATGCCATATCCGAAAAGATCAAAGGAAAAATCTCCAAGCGCGGCTATAATAACTCCTGCAGCAGTTAGGATCACTGAAAGAGTCACCTGAAAATAAGATAGGTATGTAAGGCATGTAAAGAAAGCTCATTGCAAAATAAGTAAATGAATTTTCTAAGCAAAGAATAATTTTGATATAAAGAAAAAAGTTAAAAAAAAGCTATATACCTGAATTGTAGGAATCCCCTTCCCTGAAAAGTATCCTGCTATTAGTACAGCTAGCGGTGTAAGCCTTTTGATGGCAATGTACATTGGGATATTTACTCCTTTCAAGCTTGCTAAAGCAAATGCAACATTTGCATTGTAAAATAACGAAACTAGTATAAGTCTTTTTGCCGTCTCTACATTAAATCCTCTGGCTTTTGTGTATCCCATTACTCTAGCAAAGTGTATAAGCAAAGTTGTCGCCATTTGCTGATAAAAGCTCAAAAATAGAAACAAAAGCCTAGTAAGTGATAAAAACACAGTACTTGCGAGGCATGCAAATGCTCGTTTATGAATACCTGAAGAGTAAGCAGAGTCATTGACTGGGCATACTGCATAAGCACTGCCTTATTGATAAAAACCATTGCCATAGAGGCAATCCCATATGAAAAGGCCGCGAATAAACTGCATTCCAAGCTTAAATTAAGTTAACCAAAGCATGCAATAATCCTCCGAAATGCTTCTACTGAACTAAAACTGCATTTGGTAGTATCAAACAGGAGCCTAGGAATGGAATTATAAATGATTCTGTTCAATCTTAATTTCTCTTTCACAAACTCCGATTCAAAGGGCACTTAATTCTAAGTGGCCAATGCCACGTGCGGAATCTTAAGTATAACTTTCAATGTATCTTCTTATTACGAGAAATCAGCACACGCACAAGCGCTGAAAAGTAGTGGTACAGTAATTCTCATAGAATCAATTCGATGAACAAGAGAAACACATGTCTTGATCCATTATTAGAAAAATTACATTGACAGGGAATGGTAGAATTAAGCATAAAGCAGAAGATCTGATAAACCTCAAGAAACTAACCTCGAGTATGAACTTGTGTCTTTATAATAGTCCATCATTAAACCCCCAATCTAACAATTTAACCTTTCGATGATAACAAGAAATTGGAGTTCAATTACTAATTGGATCCAATATCAGTATAGCCCAGAAGCACAAACAATTCCCAGAAATAAAAATATCCTGCAATTGAGAAATGAATCAAAAAGAAAGCCCAAATCAAGATTCTGAAACCCAAATACGAAATTGACATAAACAATAAAAGGGGAATCGAGAAGAAAACAGTTTTCACCTCGTAATTGATTAAACAACATAAATAGAAAATGGGTGTTTTTTTTTAATATGTATTGGATCACGGAAAAATAGAGGGTTTTTGAGCGAAGAATTGTGTGAAAGTAAAGCATTAAAGGTGAGGAATACAGTTTGTGTATGAGAGTATGGAAAATCCGCGATACATGTGGTAGAAAATACATTAAAAAATGCATGGCTTTTCCAGTCAAACATGAATAGAAAAAGGAGAAATCGCCTAGTGTCATCAGGTCAAACTGCAAAGCCATCACCATCAGAGGCGGCCTGAGGTGCAGTAATTTTATCGGCGTCGCTGGCTAGGGATGAAACAATTAGCATCTTTGGGTAAAATAGATTGTGAAACAAAATAGATAATACTAAAATTGAGAGGTAGAGCTAAAAAAAATATGGACCGTAGAGGTGTAGTTAGTACTTACGGAGATGGAGGGACGTTAAATAGATCCAACCGAGCGCCTCGACTCATCTCGATTCACAAACTTGATCCACATCAATCCGGCTAGTGAGTCACTTGCGGCTTGTCAATTTTACTGAAATTGTTTTTTCACTCAATTATGGTGAGTCTAGCTCGCGAGCTAACTTGTGCAAGTCATTGCTTGTCTCACACTCATTGCTTAGCTCGGGCTCGACGAGCAGTTCACCTCATTCAAAATCCCTATAGAGATGTTCGCTACAACAATGTACTTGATCGATGTGTAAAAGAAGTAGACCAACTAGGTATCCATATATTTTACCAAAAGGATCACATCCCTAATTATTTGGCTAAGGTTTGTTTGAGTTATTGTAGTGGTAACACATGTGGTACCTTAATGTTGATGGTACATATAAATATATTTTACACACTCATTTAGGCCTTTAAATATAGATATTGGGAGTTACTTTCGACGAACTATAACTTAATCTCTTGTATTTATTGTTTGTTAAGTAAAACTCAATGTTTGGGAGTGAAATTTGAATAAATGGATGAAAATGAAGATTTTTAATGTTTGGGGACTAAATTACAAATACACAAAAGTATATGAATTAAGGAATGACGATTGAAGAATTCTAGAGGTTAATTGGATGAGATTAGAACCAAACTTTTCCAAAAGTGTTGGTGGTGCAATCGCACCGACCAAATATGAAGAACCCAAGGTTGAATATTCATTATGTTGTGATCACAAGATATGATGATTTTCAACGAAAATCGGCGAAAATGATGATTTTTAAAGTTTGAGAACTAAATTGTAAATACACAAAAGTTGATTGTAATTAAGAAATGATGATTGAAGAATGCTAGAGATCAATTGGATGAGATTAGAAGCCAAATGATGGAAATTGCACTTCAAATGGACTCAATTGAACAAAGGATAAAAGAGTAGGGACTAAAATTCACTTTTCCAAAAGTGCAGGTAGTGCAATCGCACTAACCAAATATGAAGAACCCGAGGCTGAAGCTTCATTATTTTGCGAGTGCGACCGCAAGATACTGAACCATGTGAGTGCATGGTTAAATGCAGTAGATAGAGGCCAGTTTCCTTTTATGAGAAGAACATCTTTTGGAAATCAAATTGACACAATTTTAATCTAATTTCCAATGAATGTAAGTACAGAATGTGTACAAACATTATAGGGATCTCTCTCTAACCTCTCAATCACATCATATCATAAAATATTTCAAGAACAAGTGGCTAATTCACCATCTTATATGAGAGAAGGTCAAACCTGGCAATGAATTGAAGGCAAATTACATCAAGAAGGAGACAAAGAATCAAGGCTTGAAATTGAAGATCAAGAACAAAAAATTGCTATCACATATTTCTTGTATCCATATAAATTATAGGTGATGTTTTTTTCATTATTCTTCTTGTAATAACATTAGAAAGATGCTAAGCTAAATTTTCTTTGTATTGTGATGAAGATGAAACTTATTATTATTTATTTTTAATTAAAAAATCAAATAGTTTAGTTATTTGTGTTCTTGATTGATCTTGTACGTTTTGTTGTATTATTTAATTGCTTGGCTATCAATTCGTTAATTAATTAATTATTTGTTATAGTTGTGAGATGAGGTTCGTAATAAGTTAGAGCTATACATGATTAACATGCAAACAATAGAAGTTAGGAATAACATATATGATGTGCGCATTCGGCCCACGATCCATTTTGCGTTTTGAGGCATTTCTTGATGTTTTCTTCCCCATCTTTATGATTATTGTTAGGGTTGACATGTATTCTATATATATATATATATATGGCTCTTCTTTACAAATTAGACAAGTTAGACAATATTATAAATACAAAATCTTTGTATTATTTCTCCATATTATAGTAAATTCTCATTTTCTCTGTGAACTCACATGTATCCCGAGTTCACTGTTAAGAAAGAAAAATTGATTTTTGGCAAGACAACCAATCTTTGGCCTTTAGACTAAGTAATCTTTCCAATGGCCAAAGTCAATGCCTCAAAGGGACGCCTGTTTTTGAAGAAAATACCATAAAATTATAGACTAACGTAAACTTTTTTGGTTCATATCAAATTCAATGAGAAACTCAATACATAGCGAAGAAAACATAGATCTTGATTCATCACGATCGCTTTTGCGCTAGTATTATATTCTGTATTATCTGTTTGAAGCCAGTTGGACTTGGCGTAATTAGAGGTCTGAGCCATGTGTTTACCCGAGTTGCAATTCATTTGCTAACTGAAGTTGACATTTAGCTACCGGGTTGACCTGTCGGAAGCAATTTTTCAACAATTAATTAACATAAATAAATTCACATATGAAGTATAAATTTTTGAAAGAAATTGAACAAGGGGCTGTGTGGTGAAAATCTCATCATAGTCCCGATCTTGAAAAGGATCGACAATCCGTGTTTCAGTCCAATTCGATTTCCCGATTAAGCGTAAATTTTCTCATCAGTATTAGTCTTTCGAGGAGTGACATTGTTATATAAAATTTAACATATAGATGAAGAAAAGACGGACATGGGGGAATAGCAATTTGGGAGAAAGTTGAAATCTCTATGAAAGGGTGACCTTTATAGCTTAGTCTTCAATGTATTAAATTATAATCATTCAAATGAATAATAAATATTAAATTAAATAATAGGGTTCTCCAATTAATTTTATTCACTATCTCCAAGTTTAACGTAGTGATTGGAGCCCTTTCTCTAGTGGATATATACTTTTATGTTTTGATTAGTACTAAAATAATTTCTTAATTAAGGAGATTCCATTAATCCAACCACTCCATCATCTTGTTTTATTAAAAATAAAAAGGGTTCCTAATTATAATATGTCAAATATTATTGTTTGTTTTGAAGTGATTAATCATATACATGAATTTGATTAGCTAAAACATTTGATAATGGGTTTTTAATTGTTTCTTGAGAGAGAAGAAATTATACGACGCTTTATCTTTTCTCGAGAGAGAAAAACTTTTTTATGTTTCATTGAATAAGCAAAAATGATATTCTCGCAAAAAATTTGTCATCCGTCACACATTCAATTGTGTCTAGTTTAATGTTCCAAATGTGTCATATTCATTTCTTAAATAGCAAAGTTCCCAAAATTTGAAGATTTTAAGGTATAAAACATATACTTAGATTTCATGTCAACTCAACTCCTTAGCAGGTAGAGACTCGAATTGATCCGTCTATCTAAATAAAAGACTCTTTGTATAAAGATGAATAATCGCTTCATAAAATAATTTTACTCCGTAGAATGTAATGCATGTAACATGTAAGTTGTATGAATTTTGTGCGATAGAATAACCTTCATAAAATAATTTTTTTTATTTAAAAGCAACGTCATTAATCAATTATGCTTAGATTATCGAGATAAAACACAAAATTTTCACGGGACGGACAAAACAAAATTGAATATATAAAAACGGTAATATTAAGGTTGGCTAAGTTCCTTCAACAACGCAAACATGATTTATTGTAATTCTTATAGCCCATGTTTGAACCAAATTAAAATTTTCATTCTCATTCTTCTACTTATTTTCAATTACACATTCTTCAATAATATTATATTTTTTATCACATCAATAAATTTTTCTTCTTTTTCAACTACACATTATTCATCAATTTACTATTCCAAAATACGTTTTTCTAAAATAATGTGGCTCAACCACATTCTAGTTTTAGTAATATTTTTGATAAAAATGGTACGACGGACCGAACTTCATTTGACCCTAATCTTATCAAGAAACTCATTTTTTTAATGAAAATGCATTTTGAAATACTATTTGATGGAAAATGTGTGGTTAAAAAATAAGATTTTTTTTTTCAAATTTACGTATAATATTAATTTATTGAAAAATATGTGATTGAAAATAAGAGATAAAATATGTATTTTTTAAAAAATGGGTACCAAACAAGGGCTTAAAAAGAGGAAAAAAGTTATTTTAAAATAAAAAAAACATAAAGTTTAGGTATGGATAGCAAAATGGCTAACCTGCTCGGGCTTGGCGCGGAAAAGTTCGAGTTGGCCGGCCTGGAAAAAATTCCAGCCGGCCCGGCCCATGAGCCTAAAAAAAAAAAACTTGCTTGACATTTTTTTTTATTTTAACTGTAATTTTTTTTATATGTTAATATTTATAATACGTATAAATTGCACAAATTTTAAAATTTTTAAGATTTGTCACAAATTTTTTTTTTAAAAAAAGAGGCTCGGCTAGCTAATGTTTGAGCTGAAAGTTCGAGTCGAACCTAAATTTTTTAGCTGAGCTTATGCTTTGCTCAACTCGAGTCAAAAAAAGTTCGAACTATTTTAACTAGAGTCGAACCCTAGCAAAAACTTTCGACCCGCGGCTCGACTCGATTCAACTCTTTGACACCCTAAGTTTAGAGTTACCTTAAAAAGCTAGTTTTAAAAAGTAATTTTAAAAATAAATAAAATACTTTTGTGTAAGAAAATTCTCCAACTTCGCAAGTTCGTTACACGCGCCGCCTAAATACGTCACCTCGTAAAGGGCGGGGAGCCTTCCTTTCAAAATACTCTCTCTCTCTCTCTCTCTCTCTCTAGAATATAATACTGCAATTACTGTTGGTTGAATGAATTATTTATATATATATATAGAGACACTGAAAGAAGTAATTTGTGATTGAAGAGAGTGAAATGTGCAGCAATTACATACCATGAATCCAACCAATAAACACACACAGACATTGTAGAGAGAGAGAGAGATGAATAATGAATTTGGGAATTAAAAATGGTGAACAAGCATTTTCTGCATTATTTTTATCTCAAACGCACACGGGTTCTTCAGTTTCCTACTCTCTCACAGCATTTTTCTTGGTTTTTAATGTTTATTTGAGTTTTTCAATTTTTTGATTTTTTCTCTTCAGTTTCCTACTCTCTCTCTCTCACAGCATTTTTCTTGGTTTTTAATGTTTATTTGAGTTTTTCAATTTTTTGTTTTTTTCCACTGCACATGCACTCCTTTCTCTCTACGTACATTGTCTATGTTCTCCAAAAAGATTCTTTCAGATCTACAGTGAAAAGTTTGGCCCTGAATGAACATGCCCTGCCCTGCCCTTCTGTTCTTCTTGAACCAGAGAGGATTATAATTAACAATTCACAAAAGGTCAGTATCTCCAGTTAATTTGATTGTTTTTTCAATATGGGTTTATGGGTATTTATCATAATTTTGTCCGCAATGTATTTGTTTCATAATTAGGATAAATAGTTGGAATTGCTCTTGGAATTTTCAGTTGATTTCATGTTTCTTATTTGAAAATTTCTTGCCTATTTATTGGTGGGGAAGCTTAAATTCTGTAAAGTTATTCAGTTCTAAAATCATCTATTCTGAATGTTTCATTCAGAGTTTGAAACCTCTACTAGCGATCAAGTCTGCTAATAGGTTTTTGGTTCTTGCAATAGGTCCTAGAAGAAGAGTATGTCTTTGAAATTGTTGTTCAACAATAATTTTGTCTTCCATGTTTGCAATGAAATTTCTTGGTTTCTCTCGTCTCACGAGGGGGGAGTAAGGTGTCAGATCACGTTGTGCTTCGAGGGAAGATTGAATGAATGGAATATCTTTGTTTGTTTGTGTATAAGCCTTTGTTTCAGCCACGTTAAAATTTTTATTCTCATTATTGTACTGATTTTCAACCACACATTCTTCAATAAAATAATATTTTTCATAACATCAATAACTTTTCTTTCTTTTTCAACCACACATTCTCCATCAATCCACTATTCCAAAATACATTCTTCTAAAATAATGTGACTCAAACACATTATTAAAAATTCGGCGGTACATTATTACTTGAATACACAGCCTTAAATAGTGTGATTAGTAGCATCTTCATTCTCGAGAGATTGTGGACTCGTCCATGGAGCTCCTCGCATTTTATGTTTTATATGTTCTTTTTATTGGTTTTATTAATACTTTTTCTTATTGCAAAATCATTTCTAGTGTTGGTATTGGAGTGAACTTCATCTTTATTCTTCCAGCATAATGTTGCATTGAGAAAGGATACTTCCAGGGTACTGGACAGAATTTAAAGTAGTTAAAATAATGTCTGCTCTATTTTCTAGTCCAGTACAGTATGCTAAACATGTCCCTGATGAATTTCATTGATTAATATAGGCATTTGTTGCTTTGATGAACTGAAAATAATTTAGGCATTTCAACTTAACTCTCGACTATCATTTTTCTGTGCAAACTTCATTCTGTTGCAACAGAAAAGAAATCCTGGAAACATTGAGGCATCGAAGTACTCCATAATTTGATAAATTGAGTGTCATATATCAATGAAAGGTGCAAAATTTTGATGTTTATTAAATCGGAAGTAAACTCGTATAAGAGTTGCCTGTGACAGAATCAGACAGAAGGGACTAATTTTTTTTTGTGAAATGGAGACGAATCAACCAGAAACAGATATTGTCCTCTCTTCGATGTGGCCGGAAGATATATTGGAGGAGGTTGCAATCAACAAGGAGCCGACAATGGTGGATTTTAAGCATCTTTGAGAGCTTATGGACTACAGTGAGAAAGGTTCCTCACAATTGTCCTATCTGGTAAAGAATTGGGAATATAAGCAGGAAAAAGCTGTAAGGCTTCTAAGAGAAGAACTCGATAACCTTAGCAAGCAACAGCAAGAAGTTTAACTCAAAAAACTAGAGATATTGGAAGAACATCGTATTGAACCAGATGGAAATGGGGGAGATAAGCGTCCAATTTCAACTTTAGATGAAAATTTACGATACTTTTATCACCATACTCCTCAGAGAAAGAACAATGTATCTTCCAAGATGAAAGGTTAGACATACATGTAGAATATGACAGCACAATATACTGGAAACAGCGAGCCTTGCATTTAGAGAAGTTGTTAGCGGCAAGTCTCCAGCGAGAGCAGGTATTGCAGGAAAATTGCATGAAAGTATAGAAAATCTTGAGAGGCAATCCTCCCCAGTGGAGGAATTATCCCAAATTTTAAAAAGAGCGGATAATTTCTTACATTTATTCTCCAAAATGCACCAGTTGTACTAGGCTACCAGGTATGTTTCTTGAATAATAATCTTATATTATTCATTTTACTGTTTGACATTTCTGCATGAGATTTATGTAATATGGTCACTGATGACAATATTATCTGTTCTTCTCTTTGTTTTTTTGTTCTTCAATTCTTCTGTTCTCTATTTTTTTTTCTGGGACAAATCTTCTATGAAGTGCTTCGGTTCTTCTGCTGGATTTAGTTATCATAATTAAAATCGTGAAGATAATTAATTATTTTCATGTGATGAAAGGAGGCACGCGTAGTAAGGAACAGAAGGACTTAATTATTTTCTTTATTTCTTTCTTACGTTCTGTTTATAACTTTAGGCATGAACAATGTTGTTGATCTTAGCTATAAATGGTGGATTAGGCATTACAATCTGCTTTATGAAATTTATGAAGCACTGTGAGTGACTAAGTGTTCTAGTATATTTCAGGATAAAGAACTGAGGCATCGCTTCATCTGTAATCAATTCCCAAGTTTGCGTGAGTAGGTAATTCAATAAAAAATAATTTATTTTGATGTAGTTTATAATTTACAATTCATTGTTGGAAACTCCAATCAGTTTATCCATGGTGGTGGCCGAACTCTTGTCCTTTATGAAGAATAGGGCCCCATATCCATTACTTTCATTTAATTTTATATTTGCTTTTCTGAATCACTATTTTTGAAATCTGGTACATTAGTTCATTAAGTGATGGAATTTTCAGGATTTCTTAGGAAAAACAGATGTGGAGATTTTCAGTGGTTCTGGTGTGAAGGAATCTCAGGACTTCAAAAGAGAAGTTTTGGAGCGAAGATTACCTGCAAAGAGGGAAATTACGTTTGAGACAGAACTTTTTGGCTATAAGGGTTCGTTTGAAAGGTGAATGTGGAAATGAATTCAAATTCCATGTTAGTCAAAAATAAAAACCCACCAAACCCATAGGAATTTGTTTTCCATGAAAATAAAGAAAATGCAGCTTAAAGTGATTGTACCTTGGAATTCGATTTCTATTTCCACGTTGCAATCAAATAGTCAAAGTGAAATTAGTTTTCTTCAAATGTGACATTTTCCATGAAATATGTGGCAATCAAACGGGGCCTAAAACTTTTCTAATTTACGTGGAACCAGTGTTCAGCAAAAAGGGAGAGACCATTGGAATAAATTATATGGGAATGGATATAACCGATCAGGTGAATTTCCGGTCTGAAGTAATTATATTCTCCTACTGAAGTGTATTAGCTCCATAAAATCAGAAACTTGATTCGTCATAGCCTGAATGTGAATGATAACTTGATTTAAAATAAACATCATGAAAATCTGATTTCGTATAATAAAGCTTTGGTCTTATTGAGTTGTAATGGCTATTTACAGGTGAGGAAAAGAGAGAAAATGGTAAAGCTTCAAGAGACAATGGCTGTACAAAAAGCCAAAGACAGAGAACTCAATAAAACATTCCATATAACAGGTTCATTTTAACTCTTATGAGTTGTAATGGCTATCACGGAATTAAAAATCATAATATTGTTTGCCGATTCATACCCCGCTTTGATAATACCAGCAAAACAACTTCTGTCAATGATGTCACGAGATAAGATCTCCCTTATCTGAAGTTGTTAGCATGGCCGAGATCCTTTCCACCACTAAACTTGATAAAGAACAACAAAAGTTATCGAATGTGATAATATCTTCTGGTAATCTGGTTCTTCAACTAATAAATGACATCCTTGATTTCTTCCAAGGTGGATTCAGGTGTGACCTCAATCCTTTTTGCTAGTTTTTCTGGTTTCGCTTGTATTCTTACAGTATACGATGGATCTTTGCTGCGAATATATAGAGTTACAATCAAGTGCCAAGAATGAGCTTGGTTTAAAGCATGTTTAGCTAATCTTGAAAAGTTTACTTACAAGTAAGCTAGTTTGATTTAAAAATAAATAATTTTCTTATTCTCGAAGTTGAAAATAAGTTCCTTAGTTTGAAACTAAGATAAGAGTTGACTTCTGATTTAAAAATAAAGTCCTGTTTGAGCCACATTATTTTTTCATTCTCATTCTTCTACTCATTTTCAATCACACATTCTTCAATAAAATAATATTTTCTATCACATCAATAACTTTTCCTTTTTTTTCAGTCACATATTCTTCATCACATCAACAGTAAAAATACATTTTTTTTCCAAAAATGTACACCAAACAAGAGCTAAGTAATTCAAAGTCCAAACATATTTGGAAACAAAACGTTTGGAGAAACCTTTACTTGTTTTCAACAGTAGGCAAACGCACTCTTAATCTTTTTTCCATTATTTACAGTTTTCAATTCTACAAGAAATTTAGGACATAGTTAATCTAAATCTCACGACACTTACCTCAATTTTGTTTTGGAGTCATGAAATTGGAAGCTACAAAGTTTAGGCCGAGAGAGGTAGTAAAGCACATCCTGCAGACTGCAGCAGCATCACTACAGAAATTATTAACATTAGAAGGACATGTAGCGAATGATGTCCCCACAGAGGTGAGAGAGCTACACGCTTTATGTTGTCAGTCGATCCAAAAGTTTAGAGTCGGAAACTCTGCTTTCTGTCGCTAGAAGAATTTTTTATTAAATGCTTTGATTCCAGGTTATTGGAGATGTCCCAAGGTTTCGGTAAATCCTCACCAACTTGATCAGGTACTCAATAGCCTAATTTTTTTTATTTTATTTTTCAATATGGTAATATACATTCAACATAAGCAAGTGCTTCAAAATTTAGTTGGTGAAGTATAATTTTATTTCTAAATAGAGGATAGCTCAATTGATTGGATTTAAAACATTCGAAAGTTTTTGGGACAATATCTTGTCCCATTGAATTTTCACAATAAATTTAGTCCATGTTTAATGTCCTTTAAAAAGAGTTTCGGGAAAAATGAGTTTTGGAATAGTGATTTTTTGGAGAACGTGTGATTAAAAAATAAGAAAAATTTTGGGTTATGTGCAAAATATTTTATTGTGATAATGTGCGATTGAAAATAAGTTTTAAAAAATAAAAATAAAAAAAGGTGTTTTTGGAAAATGGTAAACAACCGGGGGCTTAATATATGTTTTTTCAGTAATTCGTCCATCATTGCATACGCACTCTAACAAATTTTATGTGTTTAACAGCAATGGGATCAAGTTTACACATGAAGGCAAGGTCGGTATAAAGCTTTATGTCATAGCAGAGCCACCTAATGCAATCAAAAAAGGATCTGATCAGAAGATTTCTTCAGATCAATCAAAAGTTTTAGCAAATATAAATGAATACTATAAATGCTTATCAATGTCTCAGAGTATGGGTGATCAAATTGGTACTCAGAGACCTAAAGAGGAGAAGATACTCGTGCAAGTGATACACTTAAAAATGAACCAAATGGCCCGATAAGAAACGAGATAATGATGGAAGAAGACAAGAGAGCCTTCTCAATACTCAAGAAACAGTAGTGTGGAGATGCTGTGATGTCTATGATACTGGGATCGGAATTCCTGGTATATACTCAAATTTTTCTTTTGCTTGAATACGTGCTTTTGAAAAATTTATGCATGAACGTATTTTTTATTTTGATAGTAAGGTAAGTGTAACTTTCAAAATAAATAAATTTCATTACTTCAAAGAAAGGAAAAAGTAACTTTTCTAAGCATGTTTCGAAATAAAAAGAGAATAGTAACTTTTACTTATTTTTAAGTTCAGTTATGCATGGTCTTAGTGCAGATACTTTCTGTAGTTTAAATATTCTTGTTTGATTTAATTGATGGATGTCTATATTAATAGTGGATATGACCTTTCTCAATCTTGGTGCAACAGAAAGTGCTATACCCACCTTGTTTAAGAAGTACATGCAAGTAGGTGCAGATACTGCTCGAGAGTATGGTGGGGCTGGATTAAGCCTAGCAATCTGTAAACAACTGGTAATCTTTCATGGCCTTCTGCTGCACTTTTTCATAATTTACTTGTCTAAAAGCGAAGCATAAAGTAATTAAAAGTAGAATTATGAAAGGAATTTCACTTCAATAAATAAATGTTCGTTGTGAGTTGTTTATTTATTTTGTCCGTATACATGCCTTTTGATTATATTACCGAGAGGCAAGTATTGGTTTTATCAACATTGATGTAGATTTTATATTTAGTGTTCACCAACGTGAAGCTTTTGACAGGTATTCCCACAAGCATTAAATATTGTTCGTGTATGAACATGTTGAACTCATGGGGTGATAATCTCACTTTATTCAATACAGAACGCTACATGTCGACTATTACGTTCATACTACCTTTCAAGGTTTTGCCATTGTATGATAGTTCCAATGATCCGATGAAATGTCCGATATGGCCAATCGTGATGTCCCGGAAGATGCAAATGACAATGATTTACATTCCAATGTTTTCCAAATCCCATCACAATCTTTGGGAAGAAGTTTTGATTGATAAAAAGATGCATCTATTTCAACTGATATGTCCGTAGACACGATAAAAATCAAAAGAAGTTTTGTATACAATACTCAACAATTAGTATAGAATTACTTTTTAAACACAAGGATGCACAATTAATATGTTTAATATCTGAATTGTGTAGTTCTCTTGTTGTCTTGTTGAAATCTTTCCACTATTTTGCAGTTGACGGTACTTACATGGAGCTCTTATCGAATCATGAATCGACTATTATTTATTGTGACTAATTTTCCCACATAATTAGTAATGAGCAAATTACACCTAGCCCTGTTTTTAAAGTTTACACTTCAAATAGGTTTGGGTCAATTGAATCAAGAAAGAGGAAATTACACATAGCCCTGTTTTTAAAGGGTACACTTCATTAATCAGATTTTAAGTTTAATTTTTCATAAATCAGGCTATAATTAAAATAATATAAATTAAAATAATCTACATATTCACCTAACACAACCCCACCCACCCATCTCAATTTTAATCTCAAACCCTAATTCATTTCTCACTTCTCTCTCTCTTTCTCTCTCTCTCTTGATCTCTATTCTCATTCCCGCAGCGATCATCTTCGACGATTTCTCTAATTAGGTGGTGGAGGGGATTGGACAGGTGGTGGTGGGGAGAAAATTGGTGGCAAGGTAAGAGATAGGTAGTGTTTGTGGTTTTGGTGTCGAGTTGGGCGATGAAAATGGAACCAGCACAGCCTTGGTAGTATTAGCTTCGGTCATGGTAACTATCTCGCTTGGGTGGTGGAGGTGATTGGGCGATGGTGGTGGGGTGAGTAGATCGGTGGTGCTTGTGGTTTTGGTATCGGATATGGTGGTGATGGGTTGGCTGCAGCGACAACGGCGATGATGGTGGTGGTAGGGTCTCCAAGGACCTTGGCGGTGTGGATACATTTTGCTGGTTATTTGTGTTGCTGTAATGTTTGTGCCGTGATGTGTCGCGGGGGGTGGTGGTACAGATTGTGGCGGTGGTGTTACAGGTGGTGGTGGATCTGGTTGTGGTGGTGACGTATTGGTTTTGATTTTTATTGTTGGAGTGGTGTTGGGGGTTTTGGGTTGATTCTTGTTGATGGTGTAGGTGGAGTTGCTAGCGGTTGTGGTGAAGGTTGGTGATGATAGTGGTGGTCATGGCGGTGGTCGTTGGTTGTACGTGGGATGCGCATGATGTAGGGGTGTTTGTGACTAATAAATTGTATATTTTGTGACCAATAAATAATATATGACCAAAAAAATTTGAATTGTGACTTTAATATTTGTGATTCGTGACCAATGAATTGATATTGTGACCAATAAATTAGATACTTTGTGATTAATAAATAATATGTGACCTAAAAAAATATGTAACTTATTAATTTGATAGATTTGTGATTGATAAATAAATTGTGGCTTTTAAATTTTTAATTTGTGATCCATAAACTAACTGTAGCCTATAAATTTTTTGAATTGTGATCGTAAAATAATTTGTGACATAAAAATTCTGATTTGTGATCGAAAAATAATATGTGACTAATTAAATAGTTAATTTGTGATCAAATTGTATACAAATGTGACTTTAATATATTTAATTAATTAATTAATTAAATCATAAATAAATTTTAATAAAAACTTGATTTTTGAAATTTAAAGCATCTATCCTTAATTTTGAAATAGTGATACTTAAATACATTATTTATATATTGTTCCCATTAGTAATACTAATTGAAAGTTCGTATAATCATTAAATTTACCGAATAATTTAGACCCAAATGCGGAATTAAAACAATAACAAGCAATAAGTCACTTATTAATATCTTAAGATGATTAAGTTTAATTAATCCGATGTATCAATAAAATAAAATAAATAAAGATCAAAAGCAAGAAGAAATGGACAATTAAAAAAATATATAACTAAATTATATAGAACAATATAAGGAAAACGTGTAACACCAGAACATATCATACTACGTGTAATTAAGAACTTAAATATAAATATAGACAATTGATATTAATATTGACAAAATACAAAACACAATAATAATATTAAAATTCCAATAAAATGTCAAAAATCAATAATGACTCCTAATTTAAAAAAATATTCAACTTGTCCTCCTGGCTCATATACTTCCCAACTATCCTGAATAAAATTCTATTTCCCCCTTTTTGACACGAATAATAAAAGAAGACAAGTAATCCAATCATGAATAACATAGAGATGAATGAATTAAAAAAATATGCACATGCAAAACTAAACAAAATTTTGCAAAACATGTGATGAGAGTGGGAAAAAAATTCTTTTTCTTTTGTGATAAATATTTTTCATGATTTTAAAATATAATATTATGAACTGTTAATTTGTTTACTAACACAAATATAATTCATAAGAAGCAATTTTTTTCACATAACTTATTTTATATCTATTGGAGTAAACTGTATAAGTTACACATGTGTGAAAGTGCAGCTAAGTTCATATAAATAAGTCTCAAAACCTTATATCAATGAGAAAGGACTTTCAGAAAATCATTGATGAATGAATATATTCTTCAAATTATTAAAGTTATACCCAATGCTATTAGGAGCTTTTAAAATAAAAGCTCATATTTGATTTTGTTTATATGTTTCTTTCTCCCCCTATTTATATGCATAAATAAGTTTTCTATCTTATGTATAAACTTATCTCTCTCCATTAAGTAAATTTAATAACCCATGTAACGAGTTTTAGGTCGATGACTACGAAGTCATAGCTATAGGGCCCAAGTTCAAGATACCTTGCAAACTTAATTTCTCGAGTAAAAAAAAAAGGTTTCAAAGACAAGTATAAGATGTAGCTTACCTTTTCATATCAAATATTTTTCTTTTAAGGGAAATATATAGTTTAAAGGTATACTTGAAGTAAACCCACCACACAAGTGATTGTCATCCCAAATTTTACACGTGTTCAGAACTCACTCACAAGATTTTAATGTCTACAATGCAGATGATACATGCAATAACCTATATGAAGTATTCCAAGTAAGTTCTAAATAAAGCTAATGAAAACTTTTTTTACTATGAATAAATAATACTATCACATGATCACAACATAACATGTCCAAAAATATTAACATTAAAGACCCTTTTTCCTTTTTGCATTTTTTTCAAATTAACAAATAAAATGCAAAACAAAAAAAACAAGGAAAAATTTTAGAGTGCATGTACGAATATGTATATTTCACGAACAGTGCAGATGCATGTACCTAACCACCTAATCAATGAGGCATTCTTCAAACAATTCATCAAACGCCTCATATATATCCCTACTATCCTTAGATCTTGAATCAAAATGTGATTTACTCATCTAGACAATTATGTGGATCGCAATTAAGTTCTGATACCAATTGAAAGTTTTCCCAAGTATGAACTAAGCTAATGCCACTTGTTGAAAATTATAGTTGTTTAGACCCAAATATGGAATTAGAACAACTAAAAGCAACAAATCACTTACAATTGATTTCTAGACGATTAAGGTAATTAATCCAATTTAATTAATCCTATGTCTCAATCAAATAAAATAAATAAAGATCAAAAGTAATAACGACACCAAATATAATCAAAAAGAAAAATCCCTTACAATATTAAAAAAAAAAAAACCCTCCTGGCAACCTTGCCAAAACGTTCCACTAGAAAAGTTAACTTACAATTGGCTCAAACACTGTTAAATCTTAGTTGACTTTGACCACTTCTCAGAACTCCGTGACACTTTTCTCTCCGTTGGATCACAAGAATGAACTCCTTTCGTTCTCCAATGTCGAAACTGCAAATGTCTATTCTCCAAACTACATAACTCTAAAGGCTAATTAGTGAAGGTAGGGTTTTGTTTTGGTGTTTGATCAATGATGTTTCTGTGTTTTGATCTTGGAATATGTATATGGATTTCAAAGAACAAACTCTTGACTTACAATATGACTCTACTCATGAAGGATCATTATATGTGATTAAATATATGAACAAAGATTTTGGAGTTGAATCAATAGAGTAAATGGAATGTGTTTATGATCTTCAATAATGAGATCTCTAGAGCAAGTTAATAATTCAACCTACCTTTGGACATTGTATGGGTTGCATTTTTATAATAGGTAGTGTTTGGGATGAAATTGAAATGAAAAATAAGGGGCCGTTCTCTTCGTGTTTCAGTTTTCAATTTTGAGTTTTGAATTCATTTTGTATTTTGTGCTTTGAGTGTTTGTTTTGAAATTGTTGAAAATGCGTTCTTTTTATCATTTTGAAAAACTGTTTTTGAAAACATAAAAATAGAAAACGCGTTTACTTTGACATTTTGAATTTTTTTTTTATAATATTTTATTCAAAAAATCTGATTATTCAATAATTTTTCATAGTTTAATATTAATATATTATTAAATAACATATACATTTTGAAGTTAGTGAATCTTAAAATATTTTTTTCCAGATATAAAAAACACAACCTTATATTTTTTCTAATAT